>NQII01003556.1:207660-255084 GCA_002778355.1 Clitarchus hookeri
AGAGGGGGCGATAGTAGAAGAGAGAGGGGGGGTGTTTGTCTCTCTCTCTCGAAGAAGTTCCCCACCGCTAGTAGTAGCAGGAAAATTACACAAGTTTTCAAATTCAGCATATTTCGTACTTATTACAGAAAAAATTATTTCTTGATTTGTAATTTATAACTGAACCAAATCCCGTTTGAATATATAATATATTAGAATATGATGGGACAGTTACAAATCCGAAGCAAGTTAAGACGATGTGATAAATCTGTGTTTCCACGACAGAAATAAATATACTGTAATGTGCATCCATAAACTAGTAGTAATATTAATAATGCCACTAATACAGTTTTGGTGAGTTCTTTTAAATATATTGTGCAGGGCCTTGTACTGCAACTGATAAAATGAATTGCGATTTTTGGAATTGAGAATGGAGATAAAGTGGTATCACATCAGTAATAAAATTATGTCACTTTATTATANGAATTGCGATTTTTGGAATTGAGAATGGAGATAAAGTGGTATCACATCAGTAATAAAATTATGTCACTTTATTATACTAGTAACTTGTAGAGACAAGAAGGCACCCTAGATCCCCTTTCTACCATTCATGGAGAGCAACTTACAAAATAATGGTTGAATCTCACTTAACTTAATGTCAGGAACAGGCACTATAGTACCGTAAGCGGGAGTCACTTTGTGACAAATGTGGGGTGACTTTGTGACACACAAAATAGTATTTAAATACCCCCTTTTTTCTGATATTCAGTGGTACCAATTTAATCACTTAACATTTAGAACAACCTCTTTAAAATTAAAGAAAATTTGAGTAATATAAAAATCTTAGTATCACAAAGTCGCCCACCCTGTCATAAAGTGACCCCCTCTCGGTAGGTAGCTCAAGTAGCCTACTTAAAGTTTGTTTTTATTTTGTTGCAGGTAATGGAGGAAAGTGAAGAGATAGTCCTCAAATACAAGAACTGAAGATGTGGCAACAGGTTTGGTTGAAGAAGAGGCAAATGCAAAACCATCTTGATCAAGGTTAATGCAACATTCATACACTTCTGGTTGCAGTTTAAAACAACTGTTGATTTTAGTAAATTTTCTAGATAAAATTTCAACAGAAGAACAGGGAAAAGCATAGCAGACATTAGCACGTGCTATATTTGTCAGAAGATGAATTACCTACTGCACTTGATACAATCATGGACACTGCAAAAAACATCCCATACATTGATGAAGTAGCTGTGATGGCACTCGGCAGAATATCATGCCAAACGTACTTTGTGGAGTCGAGACATTNCCATACATTGATGAAGTAGCTGTGATGGCACTCGGCAGAATATCATGCCAAACGTACTTTGTGGAGTCGAGACATTATTTAGCGGGCAGCAGAGAATATCTCTCCGCTTACATGTCTGAAGGGATATTACACAACTCAACAGTTATTNACATTATTTAGCGGGCAGCAGAGAATATCTCTCCGCTTACATGTCTGAAGGGATATTACACAACTCAACAGTTATTCAAAGTTGCTACAAGGATTCTTACTATTCCACCAACAGCTGCCTCATGTAAATGCAACTGGAAGGCATTCAACACAATTAAACCAAAAAGAGGAGTAGGCTAAGAGGCGAATGCACTGCCAAGCTAGTTTCTGTTTCTCAGAATCTCTTTTTGTTATCACTGCAAGAGAATCCATCTAATGCAAGTAAACCAGAATGTAATGGTACGAGCAGCAGCAGTTCTACGGACATGGACACAACCAACAGCAACAGTGACAGTAAAGACTAACTACATGTTTTGTATAACTGCAATATACTGTGTTGTGCAATGTCATTTCAGTTGCTAAAAATTATACCAGGNACTAACTACATGTTTTGTATAACTGCAATATACTGTGTTGTGCAATGTCATTTCAGTTGCTAAAAATTATACCAGGAATTATAAAGGTATTAGTCTAGGAAACATTTTTGACTGTATTTAGTGACTTTTCAAGCATATTGCATTTCAGGAATCATAACATTATTATTTAAAGTCAACTACCATCAGCGTGTCAACAAATCTAAAAATCAAGGAAACAGGAAAAGGTCAAGGAATTTTTCTATTCTGGAAAAGCCGTGCCATATAAACCATATTACCTACAAGTCCAGGAAAATTTTTACTGATTGTTATTTTATTGACGCTATTGACTTCACACGAGTGCCCATTACAAATGCACACATACTTTATTTGGTACATATAGGCCCTAAGTCTCTTGGCAAAGAAGTATTATTGCAAATTTACAAAATTAAAAATTTTAAAATGCATGTCAACGGTGGAAAGGAAAAAAATCACTGTAATCGAAAAAAAATTATGCGTCAATGAATCCTACTTTCAAACTTCCATGATAGCTTTTGCTGTAGCTTAGATATTTTGTTGATTAGTTACAGTTTTCTGCAACCAAGCGACAAATTTTTTGATGATTTTTAAAATATTACATTTGGGATGTTTTTCTTAACTGTTTCCGTACTTAGTAAATTGTACATGTTTTGCATTTAAACTATTGTGGCTTTTAGTCTCTTTTTCCTGATCTTACGAGAAAATAATAATTTAGTTAGTTAAATTTACCCTCTCGAAAATATTATATTTCTGACTTCAGGCTTTTTACCTTACCTTAAATATTTGCCATTGGGCATTTAGATATTTTATACGAAGTGTCAATTACGAAAACATGTCGTTTAGTAATTTTTTTCCTTCATTTAAAAGAGATTACATTTGTCGCTTAGGAAAATATGACCTGCCGTTTTCCATATTATGTTGCGGGAAGAAATTTGAATTAAAGCGGAGGATGAGCCATCCACGGCGCGTTTGACCATGCTGCAAAGTGGTCTTGGAATGGCTGTTGGGAACAAAAAAAAACAATCAGTGCGCGACAAAACTTAGTTTAGTCAACACACGCGTCCCGCTGGTTTACCGCTTGGATACGATATCTGGTAACTATTTTCATTTAAAGTGGTATATTTCTTTAGCTGTGTTTTATGTTCCAGTTTTTTAATGAGTATGAATTGTTTTTAAGTCTCATGGATCGAACAAAACGACGTTCATCCAACATAATCGACCTAGTTTTGATGAATGCTGGTATAACTACATCCGAAGCAACCTTGGTAATGTACCTACCAATCTCTTGACAATTGACTTTTACCTATTATTTGATGATAAACTATTGCTTTATTTTTCTTTGTAGGATTCTATACCTTTACAAAATATCTTCGATATTAATAGAGGCTAATACAGTAAATATAGGTGGTAAATGGTTGAAGCAGAAGAAGCAAGTACGCAGAAAACTTTCATTTGACAAATCTATTTATTTTGAATTTTGCTAATCGCCACACACATTCTGGCATGCCCTTGCAACTAAAAGAATGTACGACACCTTTTATAGCAGGCATTGGTGTACAAAATGGTGGTGTAGCGTTTGTTAAATTTCATTGTACCTACTTAATAATTAGGATTACGTACCCTAAACATCCGAACCGAACGGGATCCTATTGTTTTAGCAACTGTGTAAATCCTAGACTTGACGCAATGAGCTGTTTATAAACGATAAGATATAAGCAGCCAAGCACAAGTCGGACTCTTATACTGAAAGTTTGACTGTATTTTTTTTTTTCATAAAGTGCGGTTGTTTTATAGTAGGCAGAACCCTGAGTGCGCGAGTCTGATTATTTTTAATGTCAGTTTAAAAATCACACATTAACCTTTATACGCTACTAGTGGATAGCTCATGTTGACTATTTCACACTATGATTTCCTTAATCTTAAGAGTGTTGTAATGAGCTGATGTCCTTATCATTTATATTCTTTTCTTTAGAATGCAATGCTGATAAATTAACGTACCTCAACTATCCCAGTCGCAAGTACTCCTAACAAAGAAATTGAAAACCGTGTCCCTTTCTGTGAAGATCCTTTTCTCGTAGATCCAGGAGCTGATTTAGACAGTTTAATTAATATATGTCGTTCTACAGCTAGTCCTGAATATTTTTCACTCAATACTGTATCTTTTATTGAAGATGCCTCTGGTTCATCTTACGTTAACGTAGACACTGCACTTAGTGAAAAGAACGACTGACGAACATTTTGAAGCTGAAACTGGCTCACCTAGAAAGGCACACGCCGAAACAATCACTTTGCCATCTAAAAATGTAAATACAGCTTTTGCAGGGTCAGAAATCCCAGATATGCCAACTGTAAACTCCGTCAAAATCGCAGATGACGGGTTAAATACACCAAACACAGACTACAAGCTCCATTGAACAAAGTACGATCTCGACCAATTCAACAGTTGACGAGTGCTCTCGTCCTGGGGGATCAAAAGCAGTTAGTCGAAGAGGTCGCAAACGAAATTGTAAAACTGATAAACGTTATATAGACTACTTATCCGATGAAGATGTTTCAACATTTATGCATTATGATGGGGCAGATGTAGATTCGAATAAATGGTTGGGATCGGATACGTCAGAAAACTATACAGGTGAGAGTACAGGCAGTCCTCTACTTTCATACACAATGTGTTCCTAAATTTGTGTATGAAAGTTGAAATGTATGAAAGTAGAACCCTTATTTTAATGTGATAAATGAGGTTCCGTTCCTAGATGGGGAAAAAAACTTACTAAACAAAAAAAAAATATTCTAAACAATATATTTACACACAAAGAAACAAGATCATGCATCAAAGTTATTTAAAAGTGTTTAAATATATAGCTAATAGTTCAAACAATTGAAAAGACATATTTTACACACACAAACATTTGACTAATTTTTCCAATCTTCAAACAAACTGAGAGCTTTGCATTGAATTATTGCAAGGCTGATAGGGATATTTTTCTGGTGTTGATCGTCTAACCACACTTTTAAAGACCGTTCCATCTCTTCCATCGCTACACCCCGCCGTTTTGAAATTATTTTAGAAGAAAGATTTCCCGAATTTATAACATAGTCCCTTATATTTCCTTTACTTTTTACAATAGAACGCACAGTGGATCGGCTCAGGTTGAAAGACCGTCCTATAGCCGCAAGTGATTTGCTACTTTCCGATTGCGCGATAATGTCTAATTTTGTTTGTACACTATTTACAACATGTTTTCTTTGTTTCTTACACACCGAGTCTTCATTACTTTCGTTTTTACGTTTGTTATTCATTGCGTGGTGTAATAATTATGTACGTGCGCCAATAGATTAACAAAAAAAAAAAAACAATGGATATAAAATTAATCTCAAAGGAAACTAAAAACCATAATAAAAACAACGGAAGTTCTAAACAGGAGCGGCATAGCGCCATAGCGTAGTAACACATCAGACATACAACTGCATATTTGTTCAGTTATATCGGAAACATAGTTCCGTATATCCACACCAGAGGTCTCTACGTAGTATAAGTCAACTTTGCTGCAATATTATTTGCGAAGACAAAACCTACAGAATATAAACAATCCATATATCTTTAATGTTTACGTTTCTCGTGGAGGCATGCGCGCGATATTTTTTTTGGTTATGTACGAAAGGTTATTTACGAAAGAACGAAGCAAACACGCGAAAGTCGAATTTATGGTGTAAGAAACCAATGTACGAAAGCGCGAATTGTACGAAAGTCGAATGCGCGAAAGTAGAGGACTGCCTGTANAAAGCGCGAATTGTACGAAAGTCGAATGCGCGAAAGTAGAGGACTGCCTGTATAGCCAAAAAGAGGCCATCTAAATCTAAGAAGAAAAAGAAAAGGGTGGATGACATACAAGAAGAAGTTGTGGGTAAAGCAGCTTTGAGACACAAAAAAAAAACAAATTCAAAGAGGGAACGACAACAAAAACGATCTGACGGTGTTGAATATGTACGAAAGGATGGCAAAACTGTAAATCTGTCCAACCCATGCAGTGGAAAAAAATTTGGTAACAAATGTGAAAATATATCGATTGAAAAGAGGAAACTGGTGTTTGATCATTTTTGGAAACTTTCAGTGGAGCGCCGACGAAACTGGCTCATAATTGTAACACAAAAGCAAGCTATAAAGAGTAAACTCGCCAGTTCAGAAAAGTATAGTAAAAGTTTAAAATACCACATTAACGAAGAAGGAAGATGGGTTGTATGTTTGCAATTTGTGGCTGCTACTTTAAACATTTCATCAAAATGCATCTACCATACGGTCAAGAACTGTGCTAAAGAAGATTTACGCAGAAAATGTAAACCTTTAAATAAAACAAAACCAGCTACTATTGAATCCGTTATGAATTTCATAAAAAATTTGCCAATAATTAAGTTTAGGGGCTTTTCTGAAAAAAACAAAAAAAATTCCAAATTATGATATATTTCCACTCTACTAATCACGTAGAACACAAAAATACTAGGGGCATTAAAGTCCGACTAATTTCGTAATATGTGCCCACCTAACCTAACAGAACCTAACCCCACGATGGGTGAATCACTGTTTTACATTTTTAAACTAACCTAGGATAGTTGGGTTTTACACTAACCTAGGATGTTTGGGTTTTACACTAAACTACGAATGTAGGATTGTAGGGATTTAAAGAAACCGTAAAACACACCAAAATAAGGTAAATAGACTCACCTAGGTAGGGGGCTGGTATAATTTCTCTGACATTAACAGATGTAAACAAACATATTTCACAAGTTTTTTTTAATATGTTCTACTTATTTTAACGTTACACCCTCTTGAATATGAACAAGGTAAGCTGTGTAGAACCCATTGATGCAACTTTTATTGGTCTAGGACGTTTTTTTTCAGAAACATAAACAAATTGGCTATACTGCTCATTTTGCAATTTTGTTCAATTTTTTTAAATATGTTGTACTTATTTGAAAGCTACGCCCCTAGTATATTTGTGTTCTACGTAATTAGTAGAGTAGAAATATATCATAATTTTAAATTTTTTTTGAGTTTTTCAGAAAAGCCCCTAAACTTAATAATTACCAATTTGCCTGCAATAGCATTTCACTATTGTCAGCATGATTACTCCCGAGTCTACCAACCTTACACGCTTATCAACTGAAGAAGACACCTTATCTGAATCAGACATTGAAGATACTGAAACTGATAAGACTTAAATTATTATTTCCAGGAGTAAAGACTGATTATTGCTAATAATTAAGTTCCTAAGTGTAAGTCTATTCTCAGAAAGTGGCCAAGTATCACTGCTTCAATTAGATAGGTAATAAGAATGTTGCCAATTTATTTAAGTTATAACTGAGTTACCTACCATGTCATTTAAAGGATTAAGATTTCAAATGTGATTTTAAGGATTTCGATTCAATACCAATAATGAATAACTATTCAATAAGTGTTACTAATAACGATTTGTTGACTGATATACTTAGTATTAGTATAACATTGTGTCAATATTTTTATAACAATTTCTAATAGATCATATTTGTTATAACTGCGTAATAATTACAAAGCAGGACACAAAATTACTTTAATTTTGGTAACATAATATTTGCCAAGAAACAATATTATTTTGAAATTATTCTAAAGTTTACTGTTTATTATAGCAGTTACGAACTATGTTAGTCACATCTTATATCTTTATAAAACTGTAATTATTTATAAAAACATCATTACTGTTTAACTAAGTACAAATTCAAAGTGCATTATTTATTTAGGTAGGTACTAGGTATTGGTTTATTTTTTATAACCTATTTTTGTTTTGCAAACATGATAGAAGCTAAGAAGATTTTTGTTTTTGTAACACTGACTGTGAATTGTTAATTTTAAATAAACAATTGGATGATTAAAAATAGATGTTTTTTGAATGAGGGGGTTTTGGTATTTCTTTTTTTTTAAACCAAGGTATGAATTATTTAGGTCAAGACCTAACTAATTCATACCTTGGTTATGAAGTCCCAGATGGACACTATTTAATCATGAAGCGTTAAGCAATGTTACCTTGATCATAGGAACGTTAACGTGTTTCTATTGTTTAGGCCTTTTTTCCACACTCAAAGTCTGTAAAAATATCTATATGAGACTGTTTTCCTATTCTGATAGTAAGAGTCGCTTGTCGGTTGGTCATTTTTTCCTGTTTGTGATTTTTATTAAAATATTACTAGGCGACACTAACTTCTTAAATAGCAAGCGAAACGAGGAATCTATCTGTGGCAGTTAATAAAGGGTCTAAACAGTTTTCACATTAAGTAGGAATCACGCCAATATAATAAACAGGAGATTTTATATCAATTATTTTCTTTTATTATAAACTTAAATAGGCTCTCCTGTAAAGTTGGCAACATGTCACTTGGTAATTTTTTTCCTTTCCACCGTCGATATGTTTACAATTACTTTACCCTGCATTTATACAACTAACTATTTTTGCAGAGTAGCAATTATTTTCATTTCCCCTGAACCACGTGAAAATTCCATGACGTTCCTCTCTTCGGAACCGTTCTTTAGAACAATTCGGTTAAATATTCCTCATCCCTAATTCACTAACACATTTAAACAAATTCTCTATTACAGTACTTTTTTCCAATGGATCTGTTATTACAAAATTTTCACTCTCACAAACCACGTTCAAAATGCCAGTAAACTTCTTTCATTTGTTCTGTCAAATCATTTTTGCCAACTGCAAACTTATATTTGAACATTTCAACACTCGCTCCCTTCGAATACCTACAAATTTTCGCGAATACGCTCTGATTTTCCCCAATGTTGTACTATGGTTGCCTTGGAAGTGTGTCTCTCGCAATTATTAGAGATGCCAACAGCAAAATATTTGCGACACTTTAACCTACTTTGCATTCACGGTCGCCTGTCACGATGTTCCTATTGTAGTCAATCTGCAATTAAATTAAAAAAGAAATATACTTAGAATTTACAGTTTTACTTTCACTTTACATAATGTAATACTTGTACTAAGAATTTTAAAGAAATAAGTTTTAATAAGCATCATTAAAATCACGTTTGGCGGATAATTGTGTAAAAATACATTTATTGCCTGAATTTTGGCGTTATAAACTGGTTTGTGAACATTCCTTTCTTCTAAGCACATGCCATGAAATTCACTGACTAACATCTCTAACGCCGAAAATGTTCATACTCTCATTTCAATTTCGAACTATCTTTATAGTGGTCTTTCAGAAGTAAGATTAAAATTGTATTTTCTGAAACTCTTCAGAAATTAAACTACACGTATCTCCCAGCGACGCCGCTGTACCATTTTCTGTAATGTGCCTGGTTGTCGTTTGCTCCCACTCTGTTTCTACCACTATCTTCACTAAGGGCCCTTCCAACTAAAAATTACTCATTTGCATGCTCCCTATAAGCAAACTTGTGAGTCCATTAATCACTTCTTATATTCACAGCTTGCTACTACCAAATAACACATTTTGCCACTAATAATATTAATACTAGAAATAATGGTAATTATAAAGAATAGCTACTTTTACGAAAATCTGGAAAATAATACCTGCTAATGTTATATGTGGTTATTACTAACTAACACTTAGTACATATTTTAGTGGGGCTTCACATAATTTGCAGTACATACCATGAAAAGTGATAGTGAGGAGGACTATGAAGATTGCAGTGTTTATGCGGTAAAACACGTGATATGTAAGTCCAATATATTTATATCGGGTCGCTAAATTGTATTAAATGCAAGAACGTTGAACGTCTTTGGAAACCAATAATTTTATAAAACGTGCAAGAATATCTTTTGAAGCCAATCATTTTATAAAACGTAATTCGCAGGGTATAATTATGATGAGCCGCTAAGGTTATACAGGTAAACAGCAATCAAACAGTGTCGGAACATGATGTAATTCTGTTGAATTGTTCAAGTCTTACCTTGTCTATATTCACGAGAGGATTGTATTACATAACATATTAGTACAATAAATATACATATAGTACAGCATCCAAAAAGATGTTCACAGATGGTGTTTCAACAGTTGGCGTGTATCGCCATGATACATTCTGTGACCAATGATACACACAGGGGAAACAATTGAGCATCAAAATTGGTTTACATCACAATTGTATGGTGGAAATGAGCGCCAAATCAGTGTTTCGTGTAAATTTGACTGCGGAGGTGTCTGATGTACAAGTGTGGTTACACGTGTTCTATTGCAATTCATTCATTCATAATAACAACAATGCTATACATGCTATTGGGCAGTTGCCTGGTGCCAAGTTCTTAGTCCCCTACCCCTCTAGGCCCTTCCTGAACTGTCTAGCACCCTTTACTGTCACTACCCCCTCCCGCAATAAATTCCACTCTCTCATAGACCTCGCACGCATGAATTGCCTCCCTACTCAGTTATCCTCTGTATCTTCAAACTGTTGTTACCCCTCCCTGTGTACACCCCACTAGACAGTCATCAACCCAACTTCCCCCATCCTGTATAACCTGACCAGCTGCTACACACTTTTACTGCCCAAGGAACTCCAGCCAATTTGCTTCGTCATTACTGATGGTTGAAAGTTTCCTCCCTCAGTATCCTGCCCCTGCCTTCGCCCATCTAGCTGCCCTTCTTTGTACCTTCTCTAGCTCCCATACACGGATCCCATTCCGCTGCTGCGTATTCCAATGTAGGCCACACCATCGTGCCATATGACTTTTCCTTCACCTCGCTTCTTACTCCCTTCAGTACCCTCTACAGCATTCCCGAAGCTCTTCTGCCCTCCGTAACCACTCATTCTACCTGCTTCTTCCACCCTAAATCTCCCTGCAATACTGCTCCTAGGTATTTATATTATGATACTTCCTCTATTTCCTGTCCCCCCATTTGTAAATGTCCTTGCTCTTTGTCTTTCTCTTAAACCTCACTATCTTAGTTTTGGGAGATGGATCATCTTGTTTCTCAGTCTATGACTATAACTGATCAATGTCATCCTGCAAGTCACTCTCCCAACCTTCCTCTGCACACAACACACAATAATCAGCAAACAAACTTATTTTCCCACAGTGTAAACTTAGCATTCGCGAATACCATTCAAAAACCACAATAGGTAATGAATGATATGTATGTCGTGTGCGCGAGTTAGTGTCCTTTCAGTGTATACATTTTGTATACTTTAATTTGACTTGTCCAATATCTTTGTACACCTATGTAATGAAAAAACAATCTTAAGGACGAAATAAAACAAACAAATATGATACAAAGCCAATCACCCATTACTTAAAACATGTTAATTTGCTAAATAATTTGTACACAATTTGAATGTTTTAATTACCAAAACATAGACCTACATTGTTTAAAAAATAGTCTCCATCAAAATGTGAATGTTTAAATCATCAAACCTTGTTCAAACATCACATTCATCTTTACATATTAAGGATGGCCAAAACGTCCTCTGCTGGCCATGCTAGACTTCTTTAATAATTAGTGTACAGTAATTATCCAGTTTAGTAACTTTTCTGAACAAAACGTCCTAGATAAACTAAAGCAGCATTAATGGATTCCCCAACGCTTAGTTTGTTAATATTCTGAGGGAGTCATGTTAAAATAAGTAGAATGTATTTTAAAAAATAGTTAAAAATACAAGCAGGTTTGTTTACGGCAGACTTCATGATTTTTGGTTACGTCATGATTTTAACGAAAAAATTTTAAACAGCTCAGTAGCCTGTGTCTCTTTGCCGGAGTGAGTTGTGACAACCCAATCCGACGGATTTAAAAACTGGGAAAGCAAGAACGAGTACTTCTGTGCATTATATTCGCCTATGAACGAGTGCTTCAGTGCGTAATATTCGCCTATTTCATCGAGTGGGGTAAGGTTGAATTGACCTAGGACAGAGGAATTGTACCCGCCGACTACCAAGGAGAATTAATTGATATTCTTCCGGTGTTTTACGGTTCCTTTTAATACCCAAAATCCTAATTTCGTAGGTTAGTTTAAATCCCTAAAATCCTAGGTTAGTGTAAAACCCTAAAATCCTAGGTTAATTTAAAAATGTAAAATAGTGATTCCCCCATCGTGGTGTTAGGTTAGCACATGTTACGGAATTAGTCTTACGTTAATGCCCCTCGTATATTCGTGTTCTGCGTTATTAGGAGAGTGGAAATATACCATTTTCCAAGTTTTTTTTTTACAGAGAAGTTACTAAACTGGATAATTACTTCGAAATAGGCCCATTCTAAGCCATGAAGTAATAGCATTTTGGGGGGGAAAAAATAAAACAATTAATTTTATATTTGGGGCGCGTAAAAATCGGGACGAACACAAACAAAATGGCGATTCAGAAGCATGTACAAACACATGCAAGTAGTGTCAGCCTAACCAATACCGCTATTCCAAAACCCAAAATAATAAAACTCAAACTTATCAGCAACCAGCAAAAAATTAACCCAAATAAAAATTGGTATGCTAAATTCTCCACGTCAGCAAACCCACTCAATTCCTTCACGAAATACAAAATATTAAGCACATTACCTAAAAATTTGTGAACGGCTATATCTTTCTACACTATAACATCAACTTCCCTAAAAATTACAATACTTGGGACAACAAATTACAATCTTATAACGATGAACTTATTATCCTCACCAAACACACTAATTCAAAGAACGCTTTCTTCCTCCCGCACAATCTTCTTCCAAAACAACCCTTGATAAAACGCCAAAAAAAAACTTATGACCCGTTTAACGGTAGCTCATACCGGAAGTGAAAGTATTCCATAGCACTTCTAACGACTTTTTTTTTGTGGTAATGTGGCCAACAGTGAGGCCCACGGCCAAAACAAAAACAAAAGGCAGACAAATAGAGGATAATTAGGGAGAAACACTAGACCGGATCACAAATACTACTCTTCTCAGTAGAGACCCATCAATCATGAAGGGTAAGGAGAGAGTGGGCCGATCACCGAGGACATCTAAGAGGATACCAAATTCTTAAATTCAAATAACAATACCATGCGCAAGTAAAAACCGAGCGAGAACGACACAATCTACCCGAGGGTCATGAAAAAGTACCGAAGAGTAAGAGACAGAAAAAATCACACGAAACCTACCGAGAGCAGCATACAACATACTTCTATCGCCACCAGTGGAACACTGAAACAAAATATGTGTCAAATCTGCACTAGGATCCGCCACATACACAGGAAGGATTATATAGACTATATGAAGTTTATACAAATAAGACTGGAGATGCATTATGACCGAAAAGAACGCTAAAAGAAGTAACTGCTAAACCGTAGGAACTACAATGATGATATGTTGGCAGAGAAGATGCAGGAAATAATTGTGCATATAAGGTATTAGAAACCGAAGTTTACGTTTCCCATGTCTGTTTTCAATGCCGAAAAATTTTCCTCGTTAATAAGAGATATAAAACCGATAAAGAAAGTAGGGGCTTCGTGACACCCTGTAAAACACTCAATTTCGGAAGTTTGTCCACCATCTCATTCCCCTGAATCCCGACATGCCCTGGTACACACATAGAGAGGATGGAAAAATTTAGTTTATTCAAAAGAACACACTGTTCCCCTATGAACCATATAAGTACTTCCTTATGAAAAGTAGAAGACAAGGCCGTAAAAACACTACGTGAATCAGATATAATCAGAGGATTTAAGACTTTGAGATCGTAAATATGTAAAGCCATATACACTGCAAAAACTTTGGAATAATAAATCGTGGCTGTAAAAGGGAGTTTAAAGAGTCCATAACATTTATGTGAAGCATCAAATTAAGCAGACCCAACAACTAGCGAGAGTTTTTGAGGCATCAGTGTATATCAAAGTACAGTCAGGGTATTCAGTAATTTTAGCCTTAAATTCTTGTTGAAGAACAATGGGGAAACATATCTAAAAGGGGAAAGAAAACGAAAAGAAACCTCATACTGCAAACTGTGTAACAATCTTGGCAGAGGGTGAATGAAACGTGCCATCGTTAGTAATACTTTCGGTAGGACATAACCAAGGTTGTTAACCGCCTGTACAATACTCCTTATAGGAGAATAAAGAGTTTGAAACCAACGTTTACCTTGCAACAGTCCATAACGGTCGGGCAATGACATAAGGAAAGATTCCATACGCAAAAACATCATGGGCGTAGAAGAGAAAATACCAAGAATAAGTCTGAAGCAAATGTTCTGTATAGTCTCCAACTCGTACACGAAAAGGAGTGGTGGCTGATCAGCAACCGGAATACCGTAATCTAAAAAAGACCGAATGGTAAACACATGAAAAAAATGTAGAGCAAAGAAGCTACAACCCCAACGATAATGGCCGAGAACCTTTAAAATATTAATTCTTTTGCGACATTTGGTAATAGTGTATTCAACATGAGTATTTCACCCACCACGGGTCTCTAAAAAGGTACCCAAATACCATACTTTTATCACACAGGGAAGAGGATAACCTCTGGTGGTCGGAGAAGGAAGTGGTGACTGGGACCGTTTACGCGCAAAATTAAGGGTGTGACTCTTATCCACAGAAAGATTAAAACCATGATCATCCAACCAAAGTTATAAAGAATAAAGGGCCATAGTCATAGAAGTACAGACTTTGTCATAGAAGATACATTCAACCCAAAGAACAATATCATCAGCATATTGAATAGAACGAACATGGGAGCCCAGGTGAAATGTGATGTCTTGAGTATATAAGTTAAATAGCAAGGGATTAAGGGTACTACCTTGAACCGAACCATTGAACACCTGACGAACAAAATCTGCTCCATCAGGTACTTTAGGCATATAACGACGAATGCTAAATAAAGAATGGATACATCGTATAAGGGTATGTAGTAATCCTAGTTTAAACATTTTGTGATAAAGAAGTTTAAGATTAACATTATCAAAAGACGATTCCAAGTATAAAAACACAGTACCCAAGACATTCTGGTGAGCATACACATCCCTAATACGTGAAAAAAATTAAGCAATAGCATCCAGGGTACTAATATCAGAACGAAAACCAAGTTGTTCTGGACAAAGTAAACAATGATGTTCTAACCACCAACCTGTTTTTTTTTTTACCAATTTCTCAAAAGGTTTTGCCAAATAAGAATACAGTGCAATCGGGCGATAAGACTCAGCTGCGAGAGAAGATTTACCAGGTTTCAAAATCGGGACAATTTCAAGATCCCTTACCACATTAGGGATACAACCATAACAGAACACTTTATCATATAATTGAGCTAACCAAACGAGAGTAGAGCGGGGAAGGTGCTTAAGGAGACCATAAGATGTGCAATCTAAACCTGGTGTGCAGTGTGCCTACAATAGCTTAATTCCTCCCCTGTAGATACCTGGTAAAAAAAACCTGATGGTCACGTGAAGCCGCATGAGAAACAACTGAAGGAAAACAGAAGGTAGTATCCTCCGGGGCGGTATCAGGGACAATGTGATCCAAAAAAGCTGGGACAAGGGAGAGGGAAATATTCTGGGAACGCTGTCCCTCTTTACTAGCGCGAAAGGCTTTACATTTACCCCATAATGTACGAGAGAGAGTAGTACGAGAAAGTGAAGCACAGAAAGTATTCTAGCCAATCTTCTTACGTTCAGACCACAACTTTTGCGCCTCTGCTTGGCATTTCTTAAGATGGATAAAAATGGCCAATGTAGCCTGATGTTCATATTGGTGAAGTGCATTCAAACGATGGCGATTAACCTCGTCACAATGTCCATTCCACCAAGTGGAACCATGTTTCCGATTACCAATGCAAAAAAGGGCGAAAAGGCAAAGAACTTTTAGCGGATTCCAAAAAAAACATATAGAAGACATCATAAAACATGTTAATATTAAAAGCTGTAATCAGAGGAAAATGTGTTGTTGCTTCCAACATTAAGGAAGAGAATTTGCACCAATCAGCCCGATTATATAACAATCGGTATCGACGAAATGTAGGGGAAAGAGACAGATGAGTTAGTGAAGAAGTGAGGATAATCGGAAAATGATAACTACCCCATGTATCATTATGTACTGGCCAGGTTAAGCAGCTGGAAAGGCTAGCAGAAACAAAAGTTAAATCAACTGCAGTGGAGCGGCAATGTGGAGGCCCGAGCCATGTAGGTTGCATACTATTCAGTAAAATAAAAGATGATGGAAGTAAAAATTCTGCCAAATGGCGACCAGAAACATCCTCGAAGAGATTACCCCATAAACTATGCTGGCAATTGAAATCGCCACCTACAATTACAGGATGTGGAAACTGGGTATAGAAAGACGCCCAATCGTGTGCTGAACATCGAAACATAGGATGGATATATATCGAGACGATAGTGATATTGAAGCAGCCGAGTGTCGACCGAATCGCCACCGCATCAACACCATGGAAACTGTCAGGATAAGTAATATTAAAAATCTCACCAGCATACATATTCCTTAAATATATAGCCATCCCTGTGTCATCCTTAGGGGAGACAAAATACTGAAAGGATCTGATATAGAGAGGGGAGGTGTGTAACATCCGGGTTTTTAGATAGTAGAACAACATCTGTGCTATGAGCATCCAAACAATGAAGGAGGAGAAATATATTAGTCAGGAGAGATTTAGTGTTCCACTGTAAGGTGCAAAAGCATGAAGGAAACACGGGTAGCAAGAAAGTGGTATACAATAGCAGACACACTCTCCTCAAAAAGACACACCCCCTTATAGGAAATTTGAAGAAATGCTTGAACAAGACTCTCCCAGGTAAAATTATAAGTCTAATCTATTTTTGCTATGTTGATCATATACTCAATTGTGTCGATAAAAGAATTCAATTTGTCTTTTTTAAGTCGAGGGACTTCATGTACCTCAGCGGGCGGAACGTCTTCCGGTAGTGGAGCACGAACAGTAGAAGGAATATTGTTGAAAGAAACCGGTTTTAATTGAGCATAATGATCTCTAATATTAAATGAAGGAATGGCAAAGTTGGACGTCACCAGAGGTAGTGCCTTATAACAAACAGTATATCCATCTGGCCTCACTGTGGTCATTCGGGAGGGTCGCATGGAGCTTTGAGTTGCCAATGAATACGAAGTCGGGAAGGTTGGAGGCGCTGATGTGGGAGGGAGAGCTGCTGGTGTGGGCAGAGGCGGATATTGAGCCAATGAGGTGGGTGGGGACATAACTGGTTGCGATGGTTGTTGTTGTAGCACTGGATAGACCCTGAAATACGGCAGAACTTTGGCTTTAGCTTCAGCATAAGGCAAGTTGTAGTATGCCATGACGTGTTTTACCACACGTTCCATTTCCCAAACAGGGAATTTAGCCTTGTCATGTGCCATGTGTTGACCAGAGTAGTTCATACATATAGGGGTATCTGCAGTAGTACATTCTGATATAACATGACGATGAGAACAGGCAGGTCAACGAACATTCTTTACACTGCAGTGATTCTGTGTATATCCGAAGCGATAACACCGGAAACACTGGAGTACAGATTGGACCAGTCGGATAGGTACTCGTACCGATAAAGTTCCATTAATCACATGCTTTGATAACCTCTCAATAAATAAAATCTTATAATCGCATTCTAAACCTTCGCGAATGTCATATGTTAACTTATCGAGAGGAATGTCATATATCAAACCTTGGGGCTGTACAAGACTAGTAGGGATAGTTACAGACACAGTCAATTTAGTTGGTAGTTCTGAAGACATAAACTGATTGGCTGCAATACCAGAAGTAAATGTAATTTTCAATTTCGCTGAGCCTGCTCGTTGGATATGTAAAATATCTCAGTTGGGATGAAATTTGTGACCTAAAGAAATGGGGTGTAGATTGCCAATATTGGAATATGCGACTCAACAATAACAACAAAGGGGCCCTGGACTATCCCGAGGATAGTATAATTGGGGAGGTCTATCCTGTCTCGCAGTATTTAGAGGCTCCAACGAAGTACACGAGTACTCTTTGCTTGACGACTATCATTATAGGCTTGCCCAACTGATTATTTTCTCTTATTTTCAGTTTGTTTATCGACATCCATTCCTTACCTGCGGTCAATAGTTATAGATCACAAAAACTAATTCGACTGCATTACCACCACCTAATTCCTGCATACCACCCACAGCATACCACAAGTCACTCATCACTCCATGACTACTCACAAACAAATGTGTCTAACAACATGTATAAAAAATACGACTTTTAATTTAAAAAGAAGTAGAGTTTTCATACGAAAAATAAGAATAAATAATATGTGTAACTTCATTGAACACTATTTCTGACAATACGAATACAACTATTACAATATCTCATTTTTCTTCTAATTACCTTCAATATTGATTGACTTCAATTCATTGAAAGCTATATGTACAGAGGAAATACTAAATGATCTTAGTGCCCAGAATCTACTTCGTAATAAAAGTAAAAAACTGTAAATCAATAAAGAAAACAGTATATAACATATTTATTTAATAATGTCAATCAAACTTAACATGTTCCCTCCCAACCAGTCTTTCTCTTCCGTTGCTTCAAACTCTCTTTCAATAAAGATTATCCTTTCCCATCCTCTGGTCAGAAAGAAATATTATTCTACTTCAATAATTGCATGTTATTTTACAGTTTTTTTCTTCTGATTATGGGGTTTTTACGGTGCATATGCCAGTATTCCCCCCTCCATGACAAGTACAGTATAGGTTAGAATGGTAGGTAACCAAGACCCCAATCGCAACCATACGTGCCTAACCTCAGTAATGCCACGAAAATATTACCTTGTAATTAGAAACTTTCATGCAAACCTAGGCATAATGGCTCAGTCCTGAGATCCACTTTGAGTAATTATACAGAATACAGACTAGGGGCTTTTCCGAATATAATAACATATTTTAAGTGTTTTACATTTCTTTATTGCGAGAGTACAAGTGAATTTGATTAATACATTTTTTTACAATGAATTTTTTAGCTTTCGTAAACCATATCATTAGCCTCTAATCAGCTACATCACGTTAGTAGTATTCGAAATGAATCACAAGCAGATTCCATTAATATATATATAGTAGGATTATAAAAGAATACCCCATATTTAAAGCTCTATACTATCAAAACCAAACAACTTACAACCTTGGTTTACCAATCAAATGAACAATGGAATTGTGAAGTTTGTTTATCATATCTTCATAAATATTCAATAGGACCACCACGAGAAGACCGAACTGAACGACATCTACGCGCTAATCGAACTCGTTCCGTGCTCTTGTATGTATGTCCGGTGTTACGGTGTAGCCTTTGTTTTCATAGCACTCAGAGACACCACCTATAATAACATTGCCCAGAGAAACATTACTTTTTCACCTTCATTTTTCATGTTGCTGTAACACATTTTTTAAAGCAGCTGCTCCACCAACATTGATCGACGCTGCAGACTGTGTACGCTTGCGCGAGCCTCCATGCTCCACCGGTCGGTATTTTCTTCTCCACAGATGCAGAAAGCGACTGTTATGTAGGGGATAGTCGACACCCTCCCCCTTTCTCTCACTGGGTCGAATTTTGCATCGTGAGGCATGATTTTGTCTGGCCAAACACACATGGGCATACAAATACCCTTTTGTTTGCAAATTTTATGTCCCATCTCTCAGGATGTCATGGCAAGATACGAACTGGGCACACAATACTTATATGTTGTTGTCCCTGTACAGCAATACATTGCAGTGTGGCCGGTCTGATACCATAAGTTGACCTTGGATTTTAAACAAATAAATGTGTCTATTTTTAAATGCCAGTTCTTGTTTGTTTTTTTCGACGAAAATTTTCATTTTTTTTGCAGATTCTGCAATTGAAATTTTGCCAGTAGAGAGTAAACACTTAAGGTCTACAATTTCGTCATCATCTACAAGCCCGTGTGAAGGTGTCACATTATAAATATTACATTATGTACCTGCCTGCCTGGTGGGTTTGGTCAACTTCAATGCAACTCACCTGTTTGACGGGACACAGCAACACCAAGTGCAAGGCGTGGTAGCATGGCTGCCATGCATGGTAATTGGACTCAGATGACAGTGCTACACTTGGGGAAGGGCTGGCGATGTCACCTCCCTGCTCAAATACCCAACCCCTAGACGTCACAGCTAGTGAAGACGTTCTCGCTACTAGGCCACCTGAGTTATATAGGATGATGGCTAGTAGGGTACTGAGTTACTTTACGTGGTGCAGACTAAGGGCACCTGTCGTTGTTGAGTAAGGGGTAAACAAATATGCTTATTCTCCTTTAGTTAACACACAAGTATTTTATTTGCCTGAAGGTAACATAGGTATTTATACACACACTTGCAAGACTGAGCCACTCCCCCCTATTAGTCGTAGGCCTGAAGGGCTGGTGGGCGGAATGCTATGCCCCGGGGGAAGGTTTTTTGAATGGAAATGTTTCTACTTATCTGTGACTGTTTCTTTCTGTGAGTTGTCTTCGTTGTTTGGTAGTTGGCATCTGGTGAGTGGGGTGGCCCTTTCACATGCCCTCGGACTGGATCTCGTTGGTGTGGTGTACTCAGCTGGCTTCTTCCTTCGGCTTCGACTGACTCCCGACCATGTCCCGCTGGACTACTCCCTCTCGCTCGATGTGGTGTTTCTCGGTTGAAGCTCACCACTCGTCTTCGATTTGGTTGAAGTAGCTGGGTCAGCTCGGCTTCCCTTCTTGGAAGTCCGGGATTGGTTCCCCGGGACATGTGCTTTCTCTTTGATCTCGGCTGGCGTCCCTCGTCGGAGACCTCTGGTATCCTCTCCGGTGTCGACCATCTGCCCTTGATCCGTTTCGCGCTTCTGACATCCCCACCACTGCACCTACCATTACTATTTCTGGAATGTAATCATTAAAGCTCAACACTTCTACTTGGTTTGTCTGGGAAACCTGCACATAAAGTCTCTCTCTGCTGTTCCTAGGTTCTCTCCCTGGTGATGTCACAATTGACTTACTGACTGACTGACTGACTGCTTGCCTCGTCGCCATCCTGCGCACCACTACGTTTTCTCGGGTAATGGCGCCTCTCGGTGTGGGGCTGCCACTCAATTCCGGGAATTTACTCATAAAATCTTGGCACTATTCCCGTTACAGGACAGCCTACTTCCGTGCCTCCTTCGCCTCCCGTCTCGGCTGAACACTTAACTCGTCTCGCGGCCATGCCGCCGAACAACTCCCATCTCGGCTGGCGATAATTGGCTCGACCGGGATCTGAATCTGGCCTCGACTGACTCACCCGACTGCCGCCTCTCTGCGTGCGATATGTCTGCCTGACTGATTCTCACTGACGCTGGTCTGGTGGCTGGAATTCAACTCCCCCTGGTCCACCGTGNTGGTGGCTGGAATTCAACTCCCCCTGGTCCACCGTGTCTCCCGATGGCGCGGATTCAACTGACGCTGAACAACTGACCTCCACCTTGGCTGCCTCGTCAATTTAACTAGTGTCCCGCAATATTCAAGTTAACTGTCAGCAGTTTCTAGAGACAGAAATCGGGAAATCCCCTGTTTAACTCGCGCGTTTCTATGCAGGATTTCATGTATCGTCAGCTGCTTTTGTGCTCCGACTAGGGGGTAGGGAGGGTGCAGTTACTGTGGTGGGACTTCCTATGGAGCACTAATTCTCGTCGGGGGCATCCCCGCTGTCCTTCATCGAGGGTTTATCTATCGGCTATTTCTCGGGACTTACCCTCTTTCATTCTGCTTCGGTTATTCCCCGAGTGTCCTTACGTGGCGAGACAGCCCCGAGCATGTTTCCCTGGGTGGTTCGTTGTCAGCTGCCTGCCCTGGCTGGCTGGCTGCCTGCCCTGGATAACTATAGCAGGGTGTCGATACAGCACAATGCCTATCCTATGTACATGCCATGCGTCAACGTGTCTCCTGGTGCCATAGATGTTTGAAATAAAGACTGTGTTGCTGAATGGCCATGTTTGTGATGACAAAATATACCGTTGTTGAATTTTGAGACCATACCCGAAAATTATTTTCCAGAAGTAATTTTCAGAATAAATAGAGGTTCCCAGGCACACGAGAGGCCAGGGTTGGGGTAGCTTTGCAGGGTACAAAATGTCCTGAATTGTTAATTATGTGAAGTACTGTCCATATTTCAAAGACACTCAAATTATAAGAGGATTGTTATAATAATATTTTTTACTATAATTCCTTGGTGTAAATATTTTTAAAGTCATTTTCATTTCTTTTAGATTTTGGTATAGCTTCTTGCATTTAGGGAGGCATGCAAATTTTGGGCACTGTTACACTATAATAAGCATTTAATGGAAACGAAAAATTGTAATTATTAAAATTAAATATTGTGTGAAATGTGTGCATTGTTTTTCATAGAACACATGATAATTTTATTGTATGGGAAACATTTAATTTGTATTCTTTTTTAAGAAGAGGGTAACTGTCTTACATATTTTTTTTTGTGTTTTGTTGGGGTTTGGGGTTTAACCATACAAGGAATAAAAAAATTAAAAAAACTAAAAAGGGTTTACATAATAAATCATTCAGGTTTTAAATGGTTGTTCTTAAACCAATTTCAATGTTCCTGTTCACCTTTGTCCTAGAAGTGATGAAGGGGAACAGTAGTGCTGATGTGTTTAAATGATTATAGGAGAGTAGTGACACAAAATTAATGATGTTGGTAAACAGAAAGTACGGTGCACTGTTTGTTCACTTTTGGACATGTGGCAGATGAATGTTTTCAGAAGGAATATATAGGAAAATACCATAGAAACGAGAGATGGCTGATTATGGTTCAAGGTAGAGGTAAGTTTGGGAATGAGAATGGAAAGTATAATGATGGGAAAAGGTATAAGAGGAAGCAAAATGGGAATGGTAAATTTAAACAGTTGTAACATCATGATGAAAATTCCGATGTGGAAAAGAATAAGCAAATTGTAGGTGCAGGAACGGAAAATGCAAGGTCAGATATGCGGAAATCAATAACATGTTGTTTATGTGGAAGTCAAGGTCACCTTTCCTACCAATGTCTGCTAAAGCAAAAACCAGCAGGTTTAGGAATGATTCGCATATTTAGGGAGTGAAACAAGGATTGATGTTTACGATAGTTATATTCAGAGAAGTAAAATTGAGCAATTTAATTGATTTGGGTGCATCAGTTGCTTTTGTATCACAAGACTGCATAAATATCTTAAAGCAGGAAAATCCTGTTGAAGGTATTCAAAAAGCAAAGAATACTAGGATGGCTTTTTCATTAGCTGATAGAGGCATGATATTATCATGTGCTAGGGCATATATGTAAATTAAAATTAAAGGTTTTTCGTGGAAATGGCAATTCAGAATACTTAGTTACTTGTCTCATACCATGTTGTTATCCATAGATAATGAGCAGATGTGTTTAGATTTTCTCGGGATTCTCGGGTAACAGTGCAGACAATACCTTATTCGTTTTGCAAATATAAAGGTTGCCCTTTCCGACTTATGGTAAGAATATAATTCAAGAAATTGCTAAAGAATTTTCAGATATGATGAAGTCAAAATTAGGGCATTGTAACCAGTTTCTGGTGTTATTCAGAAAGAAAGATAAAGAACCTGTAACAGCTGTTCCACATCTTTCATTGTAACGTCTCAAATAACCGCAACTTTTTCCTGTCACCGTTATCTCAGTTTACTTTTGCAAAGTATTATATAATATTATTTATTTGTTTTGTTTATTATTTCTTTTATGGCAGACATAATTTTATTTACTCCAGATCTAATTTATATTATTAATTGCAAGTTGTTTTAACTGCAGAAAATGTGTTGTTTCAATGTAATTATGTTTGTAAGTCCTTTTGTTTTCATTCTCAGAGGTATTTTTATGTAGGAAATTTTGCATAAAGGAATTTGTTGTTTGGTTTTTATGGTAAAGCACGACATAATGTGTAAGATATGATATAGCCATCCCGTGATTGGCACTGGCGTTACCGGCGTGGAATTAGTATTCAGTTTTAAATGTTTACAGACATCTTCGTTTTTCCATCAGGCAGGTGGTGACCTAGTGGGTCATAGGCCTGATAGGTTATTTTTATTTTTCTGGTTAGATTGACGAGTTACATACCTTACTGCAGACCGCCGACAGGACGAAGACACCTGGCACTGAAGATGAATAAATTAGTCTGCAGGTGCTCCCCATGTGAGCTAGAATTAAAGCCAAGTTAGAGATACCACGATATGCGTGTGGTATGGTAAGGACTGGTGATATGTATCTCAGGCGCGATAGCATTGTGAGGGAAGATTAAGGCCAACGACCAGCAGAACCAACCTCATAAGATACCATGAGATTTTGCAGCAATCAGAAATGTTAAGCTAAGTATTCTGAATTTCGACGCAGAGACTACATCAAAAAAATTAATAATAATTTTTGAGGAATTAATTTTTCTTACAATTATGTCATCATGGATCTTCAGTTGGTTAAAGTTGTTCTACCTATTTGCTACGAAGTCCTGAACTGATGGTTTTTGTTCTCCAAACAGAGTTGGTGTGAGAAAACAATATATTAATTAAATGTACATATTTTTGCAATAATTTAAAGAATTTGTTGAGACTTAATAATATTTTGCATTTAAAATATGAGATATGTATGAGAAGACTACACTCATAGTTACGGCCACACAAAGCAAAGTCAATTTTGAAACAAATAACGAGCTGCTACTTAATATTCGCACATATATAAATTTATTTCATAATGTTAAGACCAAATTTTTTATTTTAAATTAAGTCAAATATACTTCTACATAAGTATCTGTGAGTATTTTTTGGTCAATAGCTAGTGTTTTTTAGAATTGTCCTTGTTCATAGTATCTCCTGTATGTTGTTTTTAGTCTACATAGACTGTCTGCTACAAGTTTTAATGGCATACAAATCTGTGGTAAAATTGATTTGATGTTTTTGTCACGTTTCCTCACTCATCATTACATAGTTATATAGCACCATACAAAGGGCCCTATAATAGCAGCAACAGTCGTTCCACTAACAACCGAATACTTCGTTTGATGCGTAGGCAGCATTGTACACCATACAACCTCCGAAACACAACACTCATTAATTACAAAATATTGGAATACATAACAGAAATGTTGGAAAATACACCTATTTCCAGTTTTGCATAGGAGGGAAACAGAAAAAACACAAACAGAGCAGATACTAGTAATCACAGCTACAGAGCCATAAAAAACTACTCCCACTAATACAGCTACCATGAGCCAGGACAATTTTACTCCCGATATCAATCAGCAGCTTTTGCACATTATGAGAGACAATCAAGTGCAGATGATGCAACAGGCTAGGAAAATACAGGAACAAATACATTTGCTGAACGAACACTTGGAGGGACACACTACTGAACAGGCTAGAAAAGGCCAGGAATAAGTACACGAATTGAAAGAGCAGATACACTGACTGAAAGGACAAATTGCTGAACAGGTTAACAGGCTGGAAATAAATCTGCTGGAGCAGGACAATAGCATTCAGCAACAAATTGCACTATTAGCCGACTGCATGGATCGCTAAATTACACAGGTACAATCATGAATAACCACAATTCAAAAGAAGGTAGTTGCTACCCGGGAAGAACTTGAACAGGTCAGAGAACAAAACATGGTGTAATTCAGTGTGGTTGAGTAGCACATTAGCATGTTGGAAAATCAAAGTCAGAAGTAAACACAACTCACATTAATGAGCTAGTCAGTGAGCAAATTGACTCATTCAATAATCATTTGGAACATCAACTAGGGTAAGTTGAAATAGCTAACAGCGTAGAAAGAAACATTGTAAACGACCAGCTATCTCAAGTTGGTAGCAAGGTTGACAAACTAAGACAGGTGGTGCCTAACATGCATAACCTGAACATATCACCTAATACTGCTGTATAACCATCAGCTGTTACGGTGCGACCGGGTCATCAATTCCACTGACCCGCAAGGACCCTAACCACAACAGCACAGCCTCAACTACAACTGCAAGCCCAACCATGCCAGATGAGGCCACAGTAAGGGGCCACACCTGCAAAGGGTGCCCTCGTTTCGCATGCAGATATTGCGAGGGGCTCCTTTTCCGCTGGCATAACGATTCATCGATGAGCAATACCAAGGAGGACTCACCAAAAAAACAGTAAAACCCCTCCGATGGGAAACAGTTCATCGTGGTAGGAGAGCCAGATGCTCACTGCCTCTGGATCACAGTAGAAAACTTAACACCAACACCTCAACAGATCCTGCTACAACAAATCCCTAAGGAAAATCATCAAATGAGCAGAACACCAGTCACTTTGAACAATAAGACATGTCATGCCTTGGTCGACACTGCAGCATCACACAAATTTTTGAATGTTGGGTTCGTCGATGTAAGTTAACTTAAACAGATAACACAAGTACGACAACTAACTACGCAGCAGCACACAGGGGAAACCATAGATGAGACAACAATAACTGTCTGAATACACCATGTGGAGATCACCATGGCTCTTCGTGTCAGCTTACCTATGTGAGGATACCATACTAAGCATTCCCTGGTTCACTGAGCAGAATAAAAAAGAGCGACGAACTGTATACGACCACGAACTACGATACACAAGTTGCACACCCGACATCTTGCTGGACGAACTTGATTATGCGGTACCACCAGTGTTTCACAACACCTTGCAAAGATGAGGCATGAGCGGCGCGATGTATTTGCGGCAGCCGACCCAGTACGGCGCACCACGGTAACTGAACACGAAATACCACTGGAACACAAGCGACCAATCTACGCTGCTCCATGCAGTTACCAGCAACACCAATGCATAATCATAAGAGATTAAATAAGAGGAATGCTTGCTGAGGGCGTAATAAAACCCACCCGCAACCATTAAAATATTGCCATAACACTAGCACCAAAAAATTATGGGATATGGCATTTTTGTGTAGACTTTAGGCCCATCAACATAATAACCAAGAGTGCACCATCACCCTACATCAGTGTCAAAGATGCATTACATACACTCGGCAAAGCAGAAATCATGATGACACTGGCCCTCTGCAGTGGGTACTGGCAAGTGCTAATCGAACCCGAGGACTGGTACAAAACCGCTTTTACCGCACCAGATGGGCGGAGATTTAAATTCTGTGCAATGCCTTTCGGGCTTAAATGTGTGCCAGTAACATTTCAGACTATGACAGTCCGAGTACTCGACAGGTATATAGGTGAATTTGCCATTACATACTTGGATGAGACAGGTAACTGTGAAACACAACCGAAGTTGTGGTCTTATTTGTTAACGGGGCGCTCTTAGCCACNTACTTGGATGAGACAGGTAACTGTGAAACACAACCGAAGTTGTGGTCTTATTTGTTAACGGGGCGCTCTTAGCCATGAGGCCATACCGCACCCCGGCCTCCCAGTAGGCGGGGAAGAGGGATCACGCCCTCTCATCGCAGACATGACCAGCNCCATACCGCACCCCGGCCTCCCAGTAGGCGGGGAAGAGGGATCACGCCCTCTCATCGCAGACATGACCAGCGCTTCCTGAATTGACCAAACCCGTTTGCCCCGACCTGTACACAGGCTGCACCAGGCAGAGCCCCGATCTGATATTGCAGATCGCACAGAGCATGTCCTACCACAAGGCCTGAGATTCTAGCACTCAGATTACCAAGCGTGTGGTATAGCCGGAGCACTACCCACGCCCCTGACGTGATCTCGGGCACGCCCCCGGAACAATCCTGTTCAACGTCCGGCTCTTTTAGCAAGAGGGGGAATCTCTCCGAGCCTTCTCCAGCATGCGGAGTCAACCACTGCCAGCACGAGTCCAACCTCGTCTGATCCAAATTCCAGGGAGTACCCCTGGATGGGCCAAGCGGATCATCCCGTGCTCCCTCTTAATTTCCATGGCACGTATGGGTTTTCCTGTGTCCGACTGCGTCGCCTAACCTCCATGCGGGAGTGTGCGGAGTCCCTCAGAACAGGTGGGTACCGCCATGACCGTCCGGATTTATTCCCTTGCTGTCTTCATCGAGCGCCGTGATCACAACGGCCGCCCATAAGGCCGGCCCGCAAGCATCAGACACTCGTCCTTTACCATCCTAGAATTTCTTTACAGGGAAATTCCTGTTTTGGGCCCCAGTGGCCTGAGTGCCAAGAGGTCCAACACCCCACCAAGTGGTCGGGCCTTGGCACTATCTATCGGCCCAAGCCATCACGGCAGATACCCCTATACAGCTGCTAGAAAGCTGATTCCCATAGGGCACGGGCAGCAGATCCCAGTTCGTTTAAACGGGGGTGGCACGAGAAGCCCTGGGTTGCCATGGATGGTNCAGTTCGTTTAAACGGGGGTGGCACGAGAAGCCCTGGGTTGCCATGGATGGTGAGAGGCTGTAAGAGACGCATCACCCATCCTTTCCGGAAACCGGTAAGTAAGTTGGTCTCGGCTACCATAGCCTAGTACTGCCACGCCACCTCGAATGACCAACCTACGCTCCCCCCACCGGGGTGACCGTACGATCCTCCCCCCACTTGGATGAGACAGTGGTAAAGTCAGAAATGTGAGAGTACCATATCAAGCACCTGTCACTACTTTTTGAACGACTAGACATTAACAAACTGACCTGCACCATCCAAAAGTGCAACATCAACGATTATGTGGCAAACATTAACAACTGCACAAATGCTTTGGATTGGTAAACTGGATGCGCGAAAATATCCGCATCTTTGCCAAAGTCACAGCACCAATAACAGACATGCTTACACCCAACCATAAATAGATGTGGACCACAGAGCATGACACATGTTTTGAGGAACTGAAGGATAGGTTCTGGCAATAAACCGCATTAGTCCGCCACGGTACGAGTAAACACCAGTACCTTCAAACAGACGCGAGTGAAAAGGGATTGGGAGCAGTTCCATTCACACTTGAGGACAATCAGGAGAGGCACATAAGAGAGTTAAGGAGTACAAAATTCGAAGCAACATAATGCACGTACGATGTAAATGTGAGCGAGTGAAATGCAGTAGTGTGGGCCGTCAAGAGGTACTGAGCCTACCTCGAATACCAGCTCTTCACACTGGGAACAGACAATCGCTGTTTTTATGTGTGGCTCCACTTCGTGAAGGAAGCACATAGAAAATGGCCTGGCGGGTATTACTTCTCCATTCGTATGACTTTGAAGTACAGAATGTTCCCAGGGCCGTAAACCAGTTAGCTGACGGGCTGTCACAACCGCTGGCGAAATAGTAGCGGTGGTCGAAGACTAGTGGGATGACCTACTGCCTCCTACAGCAACCACCTGCCAAACACTTGGAGAGGGCATCGTTAGCAACATCGAGGCACCGGCGGGAGTCGAACTAAGGCTGGATGAACTCCAGGCCCATGTGTTAGTCACACAACAACAGTGTGCAGACACCCAACGTCGCCTAGCAGAAATAAAACAAGGCAATGGATAATGGTGGCGAGTGGAAGTAGCGCATGTAGTCACCAGGCCACAACAACCGGAAGCACCATGACATCTCTACATGCCAAAGGACACTAGTCAACAGGTCTTGCATCATGCACAAACCAGCCAGTTTGCAGCTCATCCTGGTGCACTGCAAACCACAAGAAGCATGCAAGCTCATTTTCACTGGCCTAGGGCCACACAGAATGTGCGTAGGTATGTATGTGACTGTGTAACATGCAACCACTTCAAAATCTGCCACGCAGATGCAGTGATGCAAAAACAACCACGAGTGCCAAATGAACTATTCGAAACAATCTCATTAGGCTTGATAGGCCCTTACTCTGCACAACAGCCGGGAAACGCTTCATTTTAGTCGCAAGCATCTCGTTTTCCTTGTGGACAGAAGCCTATCCAGTTTGCAGTTCAAATACATGTAACATCGCACGTGTATTGGAGACCAAATTCTACCCCCAATAGGGGTACCCCAGAACACTACTCATGGACGACGGTGCACAGTTCACAGGGAGACAGTGGCGTGACCTGTGTACTAAGTGGGGGGTAGCGTATTATACCAAGGTTGTTTACCACCCACGGGCCAACCCAACAGAGCATCGAAACCACGATTTCAAGAGCCAGGTGCACCTGCAGTTTGGCAAGAATCACACAACCTGTGTTGAACACCTACCAGCAGCAATTTTTACCATCAGACGGCAAATGAATCTGGCCAATCACCTGCGGCAATATTCCAAGGCCGAGAATTACTGCTTCCTGGAGAGTTCCCTAGATGGCACAGAGAGAGCACAGGCGAAGTGGAGGACAGCACAGCACGGCAGCAGCACCGAGAAGCAGACCTGCAGCCCTCCCACAAAAACCAAAATCGCTATATAGAGCAATGTGGGCCATCAACCATAGACTCTCTAGCAGAGTGAAAAATTATTGCGTGGGATTCACCCCGAAGTGGAGGGGGCTACACACTGTAATAAATGTGCTCGGATACACCATCTTCATTATTAAGGTAAGCAGAAAGAGGAAAGTTGTCATTCACCATGACGACCTCTGCCTTGCTGCATAAGAGGCGAGCTCCACAATGCTCAACAAAGAGGGCACCCAAAGTAATCCAAGAACAACCACTCCAGCCACCCCAAGTGGTGAATCGGACACACAAGTCTCGAGACTGATGGGAGCACCATTCGGCGCTTATTTCCACATGCGACGCCCAGCATCTCGACGCCCGCAAGGGATGCAGTAGGAACATATGAGCCCAGCGGAGAGTCGTCCTCACCAAACAACACCAGCATAACAATAGTAAAACCGGCAGACCCGACCAGATCAGAGTGCAGCATCACAACACCTCGTGTCGTGGTGCACTCCTCCGTACACATCGCCGATGGCGAGCAAACGGAGTCAACCTGTGGGGCATTGGATAAGAGGCCCCACCCAGCCCAGCTGCGCCGAGACACCTTTGAGGCCACACTCAGTAGTTGATTCAGAATCGTGGGACGAACAGCACAGCAATGGGGTCAGTGTATCAGACCTAGACAGACTGATTGTGCGAGGCAACATCCTCCCCTCTGCAACACCGCAGACACATCGGCATCCATATGCCCACAGCATCAGCGGTGATAATATTACAGACGTGGGGACTGCACCACTCCCACCGCTTCAAGCAGTCATACTGCCAGTATAGCATGCATAGTCTGCAAAGAGGGCACCTCCCTTTCACACACGTGTGCCGTGGCCCATCATCACCACCAGGTCCATGCCCCTTAGCCGCCAGTAGCCAGCGCCTTGTTACATCCATTCGGGTCTTATCAGCTGAGGCCACGTCAATTTATCCAGTCACTGACCACTTGTTCCGCCTTACGGTATGATAAATCACCTGGGGGACTGTGAGGTCAATCGTTCACCGAAGAGGGGGGTGTTTGACATGAACCACGCTTACACATGCGCGCTCATGACCACTTGCACCTCCACATTCACTTACACTACCTAACTGACTTAGGACTGAAGTGAACACTCGACCATGTGTACGTCTATATGGGTAGGTGAGAATGGAACACACCCACCTCATCATCATGTACTACATGACTCAAGTTTCCATCTTGTTTTATTTACCAATGAGGTAACTCTTGGGGTAAAATAAAAAGCGGCCCAACACAGTGTCCTCTCCCGAAAGCCACAGCCATCAGGCGCTCAGCAATTGAAGGGAATGTCAGCACAGCTTGTGCCGTGAAGGTCAGCATAATTTCCACCTGTGTGATGTCTACCGGTCATCTGGCTGGGATATCAGTGCTAAATGACCCCGAGTGTGTTTAAATAGTGGGGAATAAAGTCCCTAAGCAATATAAAGTGTCCAAAATCCCATAGCCAAATAAATTGATGTAATTTAATTATTTAAAACTCGAACGCATGTGGTTACCCCACACCTCTATCAGGGATGGACTTGTCTAGCCTACTGAAACTGGACCACTTGGACTCGCCCATCGGGGAAAATAATCGGAAACTGAAATACACATAAGAAATTTAGCGGAAAATGATATATTTTCTCAATTTACAGTTTATCCAATCATTTTATTTAAATAAACAATGTTCAATGTTTAAAAGGGTAAATAAGTCTTCACAGCAGACTGCCTATCAAGGCCTTACATTTTCTACTTCATTTTTCTTGTGCGATGACATCCATCGTTATATCAGTCACAAACGTAATTAACCCTTAATTAATCTCGGGCATGTCACCAACATGTCATAACCATGAAATTATATTTTGTAGCTTATTAATTAGCATAAATATTTTCCATGTTATTTTTCATGTAATTTTGGCGCCGTCTTCAGCAACCATTAGCGGAAACTGGCGCCATGATTTTAGCCTGTATTCAACACTCACGCAGGCTGACAGCACTGGAGTTTCGCTCCCTCGCGGACCCCCTCTGCATCTTCAACTTTTGCTGCAATCGCCTTCATCATCAATAATAAGGTAATCAACCAGAACATTCGCGTATTTATAGCCGAGGGGACGACTATCTTTCTCTCTGCAGCTTTTAACCATTATATAACGTGCTATGCACATTTCAAAAATTTCCATGTCTTAGGCCGATTTAACAGTGTCGGTAACTGGCAGACCAGAGAGTGCCAGGTCCACATCAGTTGACATAACAGAATCACTGTAGGTATATGTAACAAAAGAAGTAAGTAAACATCTTGACTAACCACGAGTGTTTCATTTACCAGAAGTACCCCTCGGGGTACTTCTGGCACAGCATCCTATTGCAGCTTTAATTATATGTAAATAAGGCATGAGAGGTTGCCTACTACCTTGACCGTATAGAAAGTGAAACCACTATATACTTGCAATTATGGTACATTCAGTATCAAGAAGCATTCCAGATCGACAGATGACTCCAGAGCTCCTGGAGCCATCGACCACACCAATATCACTATCTCATGCTAACTGAATTAAGGTGCCTGGTAAGCAAGACAAGGTGGGCACCCACATCAGCACCCCTCAAAACCCACACAGGTCAATTTTCACTGTGTTTTATTTTCTCTTTGCAACTTTACTGACTTTTTGCCACTAGCAGACAACACATAATGAAAATGTAATTAAAAAATATTTAGCAGCTAGTAAAATGTAAATTTCCATTAATCGTACACTCTCAGCAATTACTCTGAATCCGAAATTCAGTTTCCATCCATGTGTCTTTGTGAGAATGCATTTTGATATTTTACTTGGTTAATTTACTTCGGTGCTGAATGTTTGTTATTCTCAAGCAGGCATCAAAAAGACGTGTTGCAATCAAAATATCCAATCACGAAGATGGATTTTAAAATTCCCCTTGACAGGAACACGTTTCGCAAAATTGGGGTGCTCTTAAAGAAAAAATAATGTGGGTCTCATACGATTAAGACAAAATTATATTAAACTCGTAATTTTTGTTGCTACATTTTTATTAAAATCTACATACAAAGTAAGTTCGCGGGAAAAGTAAAGGTAATTTCAGCAAAATGATTTAGTTATTTCTTATACAAGATTTTATTGTCCTTCGGGTTACTTACATAATATAACGGCTTTTCTCTCGCGCTTTTAAAAATAATGGCAAGGGGGTTAAGTTTATTTCATTATCTTCCCGCATAAACAAGCCAGGGTTTTATGGCACAACTGCCATTAGCAATTTAATAGAGAAGTCATTTAATGTTAATTTACGATTGCAATATTGTACAAATATTGCAAGATCTATAGACACCAGGTCGTCCTATTGTGGCCAAAATGAGTTCGGCTCATTGGGGTATCTTCGTTAAGTGATACGTCTGGAAGACCTCCAATGTAAAACAAATGTATTGCGTTTTTTTTTATTTGTAATCCTGTAGCAAGGTAATTATTACTACAAAGGCAGCCCCAAACCCAGAGTAGTGATACGACACATCCCAAGGGACACAACCGCAGTAGAAATCGAGGAGGACCTGAAAAACAAAGGTTTTAAGGAACCTATTGTAAAAATCCTAGGAGATCCAAAAATCAATCGAAATTAATATTACTGCCCACCAGTTATGGTCACTGTGCAAAACGAAGAAGAAGAACTGAAACTTCACCAAACACCCCAAATCCTCTATTACAGAGTTACAATAGAAAAATACCAATCACTGACACCAAAGAGGTGTAAAAAGTGTCAGTGCTATGGTCATGTGGCATCAAATTGCCACCGAAAACCGATATGCCCACAATGCTCCGAGCACCACCAAATAGAAGAATGCCCCCTCAATCCAGAAGACGCCAAAAAGTGCCCGAACTGTGGTGGCGACCACGTGGCCGGCACCAAAGATTGCCCAAAACGTCTAGAAAAAGATCAACTAAAACAGCGCACAGTTCAGACAAACCCATGGACCTCAACACCAGCACCACCAGTCTTGTCGACCACAAATTTTCCACTTCCTCCAAAAAAACCCACAGCCTCAAGCACCACAGAACCCCAAACCACTCACAACCTCCGACAAATCAAGATCGCAGCACCCAAGCCACCAAAGTCACGCAAACAACAAGATCAAACACCACAACACCCCATTACACATAGACAAATATTCAACTCCATAAATGCCCCAGCAACCCACCAAACAAACCTCATACCAGCAACCCAAGTCACAACCACAGAACTAACCCAAGCCCTTAACGAAGTACAAACATTCATGAACTACATACAACCAATACTTCCACATATCAAAGCCGCAAATGCACGACTAACAACCGCAACAACAGCTGCCGAACAAACTGTCAGAAACAGTCATCTCACAAACTTGTTCAATTTTTTAAAATATGTTGCACTTATTTTAAAAGCGATGCCCCTAGTATATTCGTGTTCTGCATCATTAGTAGAGTAGAAATATATCATAATTTTAAATTTTTATTGTGTTTTTCAGAAAAGCCCCTAAACTCGATAATTACCAAATCTTAAAATTTCCCAAAAATAACCGTGGCCACACCATAACTTCGATCCCACAAAAAATATGCATCACACCACTTGCCGGAGTGCGAGCCATAGCGAGTGTGGAGTGATGCACCAATTAACTTGCTTAATTTTTTTTAACAAGTCGTACATAAAAATGCATGAAACAATTCTACATGCAAGAGATTTTGGGGAGCAAGGGGGGGAAGGGGGAGATAAAAAGTGGGTAATTGGTGCGACTCTGTGCGCTTGCTATTGATAGAACTTTGGGAAGCATAGGGATGCAAATTTTGCATGAAATCGCAGGTTTGTGGGTATATTCTTGGACGAGAGTTGGCCGAGAAAATTTGAAAATGACATAATGCTAGTTAACTCTTGTAAGCATTTGTGAAATTTTTGTAGTTACCTTTGTTGGTAGTGCATACAACTTTTTGGTAGCAAAAAGGAAGTGGTACACATGCGTGGTTTCGTAGTGAAACGTGAATTCTGCTAGGTACCTGATGATATGCTATGACATGCTAATTGGTAAGCGTCCAGGTAACATCCGCTACATAGCTGACTCAAATCGCCCAATACACCAGTGTATTCACTTTCTATTCAAAATCCCAGTTCTTCTCTCACTTAAATTAAGCGAACGCAAAAATTCTCCTCACTATGTATTACACACTACCTCCTTCGATACAGAAGTTACCTGTGCTGAAATTGTCTACGCTAATAGTAAATTCTGATACAACATAATGTTTCACTTTTGTTTAAGGCACCTAGTCGCAACATGGTGGCTTGTGTAATCAGTGACAGGTAACTTCCACTTTTACATCTCTACAATTTTTCTTCACAAAACGCGAGGACTCGCAAATAAACAATTCCATTGCGACAAATGAAATTACATGAAAAGAAAACATGTTTGACACACTCAATTCCAATTTATGTACACCTTAAGATATATCACTTTTCTGTAACAATAACATAGCCTATGTCATTCTGGAACTTGTGCATTTTTTGTACACCAACCACATAACCTCATTTAACACTACCATGTATTTTGAACTTGGAGGTGTACTAAAAGTAAGATATAGAAGTAACCTTTCCTTCAGATGAGCCCCTAGTCTTCACAATTACCACACTTTTATTGCATAATAAGTATAAAAGTTTTTCCAACCCCTTTACAGTTCCCAAATATAAATGCTACAATATATAAAGTGGAAATTAGACTCTTATCACAAGAATATTTTACTTTTGAATGACTCATACAGCAAAAGTGAGTGATTGATTGAAAAATACAGGATCTTTTTTATTTTGTAAATGTTTATGTTGTGTAATGGGTTCTCTACAACCTACAGCGAAGAGTTGCAATATCATGTATCCAAATTAATGGGTTCAGTACTCACTCCCCTTGCAAGAATAATTCGAAGATCACATGCCTATCTTTCTAAGCAGTCTTAGTGTAATTATGTATGTAAATGCATGTTGTTAATTATTACTGTATTATTGTGTAGGTGGTGAAGAAAATTGCAACTTTTCGATATGCATGTAATGAAGCATCATCTGGGAAGGTATTTTGCTGCAGCAAAGTGAGATGGGAAACACGTGTTGGAATACTGTTGACTCGACAGTGACACTAACTGTGCGGATGCAGAAACTTCATTCCATCACTAGTGTCTCGCCATCTGAAGGCACTTGGTGATAATAGTGATGCCAGATACAGTTCGAATTTTGCAGGCATATGCCAAGATTACCTGCAAGTTGTATTTATAAGATTTATTTGCTTGATCTCTGTCATCACGTAATCGGCCTGCAGTCGCTCCACCAGCGTGGCCCGCGGAACACGCACGTCATGACTCGATACAGAGTATTCCAACCGAGTGCATGTTGGGTCTCTAGAGAGATCTGTGTAATTAGGATAGGAATCAAGTGTTAGAATGTGTAGTAAATAGCATTACAATTTATCGCCCACGGGCAAATTTTCGTGAGATTCACCCTTAGGGGATTGTAAAGTAATGGCAGAATAAATGCACGCCACGTGCATATTTAATGAGGTGTAGAGTAGCAAGGCTAGGGTATTTGAAGTCTGATTCCACGGGTCTTAGGTGCTGCACGTGTATCGCGTCGCGGGGGACTTTCATACTTTGTTCTGAACGCTTAACAGCAATAATTTAACATAATTTACTGGAGCTTTTATTTAATTTACCAACAGTCTTCTTCGTGTTCGCAGCACACCTCCGTCACCTCCATTTACCGACCCCGGAGGTTTATTACTCCTGTAAGTTTTCGCGGCTTTCTTGGCCTTTCTGTACAGTAACGGCCGCTGGCAGGCCTTGCGAGTCAGGTCCGTTTTAATTTGCATTGTATAGATGTAACTGTGTACACTTTCTGCAATATAATTTATCTGAGTTAACCGAAACTTGTGAGTTGTCATTTTTGCTTTGTATTTCGGGCCCTGGCCGTATTCAGGAAGTCATCGAGGCCTCAAGGAGGCATCCTTCATTTATAAGGTTGAAGGTAATACTAAGGCGTGCTGGGGAGCCTGAATATATATATATATATATATATATATATATTATGTTTTCCTGTAAATGTACTGTGTGTATCAGGGGATACAGCCACATGGTCGTTCGACCCACAATCCTGATAACTGCGACTTCGTGCTCACCCAGTGAGCTAGCGCCCATCCTATTCGAAATAAGAATATTGTGTAATATTCTTACTTTTCTTAACATAGTCGCCGGGCGACGCCCGCATTACTATCCCCGACTGCTCAGGTAACGTTAAATGTTGAGATGAAAACAAGTTGGCTGCATTCATTTATTGCATTTGATATTATCACATTGTATTTGTACCCCAACACTAATTGTCTGCTAGTTAAATAAGCAATTGGCTTTATCAACGAAGGAGGAAAAGCCTAGGTAGTCACATACTATCATATTATGTGAACAATAAATAAATAAAAATAAATTCTCAAACAATGATTNAGATTCGTTTGATAAAGTCCGTATCCGTTAATTACCTGACTCCTGAGAGAGTGTATATATATATATATATATATATATATATATATATATATATATATCTACTAGTAGTATACAAATGTTACATTCCAAATTCCTAAGTTACATTTCGGGAATTCTGAGCTCGACTAATGTTTTCTCAGTGGCACAACTTAACTTTGATTATGTTCATTTGTGTTTAATTTTTGGTAGCTTATACATTCAGTATGTATGCATGGCTATCTGCACGTAAAGCCTAGCATCATCATCTATTACGCATTGTATTGTAATGTTGTACCAAACATTTGTAATCAAAACAATGAGAGATTAATAAAATGTATTAGTGTAGAGAACGCATCCTTGAAAACGGTGTGGGAAAACTAAATTGCTTATTCGAGCATGCATGAACATCTACACTTTTGTCGTAATGCACAAGAAAGCTTTGCAGGTAGGAGTTTGGCTCTGTGATTGCCATGGCAACAAAGTACTACTAGGAAATGCCATAGGACCATCAACACTGGGTAGCTACTAAATGTCTAACATCACAAATCTCTCATTTTGTCAAGCTTCATAAAAGTAGCACCTGTAGTGAAATAATTATATGCTAACAAAAGACAGCATTTGTGCAGTTACATTATGGTAAATTCTAATTCTGGTCTTCTGGCACAGATGATGCAATATACTCAAACTGTATTGCATCTGTAAACCTGTATACTGGAATAAAATTTAAAAAAATCACAGTTTTATAGGAGCTCTGCAGTTATACTTTGCTTGAAAATTTAATGTTTTTTACAACTGAACATAGCATAACCTGTTTTTTTTAATCCAGTGGACGGTACAGACAGTACAATATTGGATATGTCATTGTTGATTACATAGTTTAAACATACAGAGAGTACTAAAACACACATAGTATTGTGATAAAAACAAATTGTCATACAAGTATATAAGATCTATGTATAATAAGATATATACATTTTATGTTAAATATATATATAGGAGGAATAATAGTATTATTTATATATATTATACATAATATATATATTTTTGATAATTATATACATATTCACTTTTCTCCAAATTTTATGCAAAAGGTTTTGATAGCATCCAAATTAAATTTATACGACCGGCAACTAAAGGCACCCCCCCAACCCTTCCTCTTTCATAATTTGGAGACGTTTTGCCACAGAGCTCATACTCGTGATGGGACTATTTTACATATTAGGGGTAGTTATAGGTGTATATATACACACACACATATTACTCCCTCTAATTAGTTGGGAGGGGGGGTGCCTTTAGTTGCCGGTCGTACAAATTTAATTTGTATGCTATCAAAACCTTTTGCATAAAATTTAGAGAAAAGTGAATATGTATATAATTATCAGAAATGCACTATAAAAATTCATTAGCGATTGCATACAATTTATCAATCCATCCCGGCGAAGAAAACCAGTTTGGATGTCCATTTACTTTTATTCTGGAGCCTTTTACTAGATTTAGGAAGGGGCAACCTACACTCTCCTTAACCATTTTAGTTTTTGTGCCTCTGGAACAAGGTTTGTGAAGAAAACATTGTCACACGTAATTACCTACTTCAAATAAAAAAATTATCTGTCTCAGTACAGTTAATTTTCATTCGAATACTTGCATACTTACATTTGCACATGTACGCCTGTGTGCTTGCATTCTTATATATGTACCCACCCATATAAGTAATTCATACATACACACCTATGTAACTACTTACATAAATGCGTATGTACACAGACACAGGCCTACATTTATGCATCATACTTACAGTGTACATACTAGTGATGCAACGAATATTTGCATTCGCATTCACGAATATTCGCATATTTTTGAGCATTCGCATTCGCATTCGCAAAAATGATGCCAGTATTTTGCGAATGTATTTGGCAATGAAAAATGAAAATGTTTATTAAATAATAATGCAACTGCTATGATTAATCCATTTTTATTTATTAACATATATTTTATGTATAAGAGTGTATTTTAATGATATTTGGGAAACAGCCTTGTAGTTATTCACTAGATTACATAACAGAAACACACTCTTGATATTCTTTTATTCTTATTTACCTAAGCAAAATCAAATTAAGGCAGGTAATTTCTTAAAACTTCTAAACTATATTATAACACAACTGTATGATCAAATACCATTGAACTGCTTTAACACAAAACAGTGGAATAAGATATAACCCAACCTTTTTAATTATACAAATCAACTTTGAGATCTTTTGTAAAAACACTTAACAATATGCATTTATGCAACCAAAAGGGTATCTTATTCAAATATGTGAGATCTTTTAATTAACTAGTAATCATGTTTAATTATAATTAATAAAATCGACTTCTTATGAATAAAGTTAAAAATATATTGTGAAGAAAAACAAACAATATAATAATCTTCTTTTCAATTAAAGCAAATATGTTCTTAACATTTTGTTAATTTTAACTTTGTTACTAATACTAACTCACTAATTATGTAATTTTTAAGATATCCATTAAACATTACTTCTTGAAATCGAAAAATAAAACTACGAAAAATTGTTTATATCTAAGCACAATTAAGTGAAACACTTAGTAATTAAATAAGAGTAGAGCAATATTAAACTTCATAAATAGAAGTTTTGATGCCTTTTCTCCTTGCAGCCTATTTCGGTGGGGTGTGTAAAGAAGACCAGCCCCACTAAAGACCCTTTCGCTAGGCACACTAGTGGGTGGTGTTACTAAATATTGCCTGGCTATGGGAGAAATAATACCATACTTCTTATTATTTACCGCCCACCATGTAAGTGGATCTACATCATTTTCCACACGTTTATCTAATAAATATTCATTGATGGTTTTTTTTTATCAAAACTTTTATAGGGTTCGTACATTCCTTTTTCTTCTTCTTCACTTTTGCTGGAATCCATCAGCAATTTCATGGTGTCTATTAAAGATTTAGATTTCTCTGTCAGACTGGCACTGGAACCAGATGTTTCAATCCGATGAGTAGTCATTCTGGCACGCTTAGGATTTGAACAAGACGATAGGCTTGATTCATCGTTTCCAATTGACTCTAAAATATTTTTCACATCTTGATCTCTGGTTGAAGAATTTTTGAAAAATTTTAATTTGTATCTCGGGTCAATAAAAGTTGTCATAGCAAACAATACGTCATTTTCCAAATGGGAAAATCTGCGACATAGTTCTCATTTAAGAACTAAAATCGTATTCCCAACGCATTCGTCGGTCACATCAAATTCACCAATAATTTTTTCCAAAGTGGACAATAATGGAATTACTGAGGATACAGAAATATTGGCTGCACTTAGTTCTTTTGTAATTTCTTCAAAAGGTCTGAGTAAAGTTATTATTTTTTCCACAATAATCCACTCTTCGGAAGTTAGTTGTGAAATCTTGTTATTCTGGGAAGCATAAAGACATAACGAATCTTTGTTTTTCAAAATACGCTCTAACATATACAAGCTGCTATTCCATCTTGTAGCACACTCTTGTATGATTTTCAGCTTTGGTTGATCGAGTCTTTCTTGTAGAGCAGCCAGTTCATCTTGAGCTACATTTGAGTGATGAAAATGTGTTGCCATCTTTTTACATTTTGCAATCACTGTTATAACGGTATCTTGTGCCTTAAGCCCCTCCTTGACAACCAGCTGAATTTGGTGTGACGAACAATCAATGTCTCTAATTAATAACAAGGAAATACCTTTTTTCATGTTTGTGCCACCATCTCTAACAATGCATTGCACTTTTTCTTTAGGTATTTCCCAATGCGACAACATGGTTTCAAGTTTTATAGCTATATTTTCACCAGTATGTCGGCCATCGTTAAATACCTCTGCGTTTAACACAATCATTTTTCTCTCAAAGTTTTTTGTTATACCATGACATGTAAGACTCAGCAAAGATATTCCTAAATAATAATCAGACCAAATATCAGTTGTAAACGCCAATTTTTCAAATGACTTAATTAATCCCAAAATTTTATCTTTAACATTGCCGTAGAAATTCTTACATAAAAACGAAGAAAAATGTTGTCGGCTTTTTATATTATACGACGGACAAAGATGGTTCAATAGTTTGATAAATCCAACGCTTCCGNAAATCCAACGCTTTCGACAAAACTAAAGGGTAAGTCCTCTAAAGCAATCATTTCGCTTATTAAATTATCAATTTCCAAAGACTTGGCATTGTTGTTATCCCACTTTTTTTTTTCGACGCAATCAGTCAAAGACATTTGTTTCAAGTCGGTTCTCGTACATTGTCGTGAAGTGGAGGCCACAACACTTGTTGTAGAAGCATTTCACTTTTATTTTCCCTATTCTTTAAAGCATTATACTCGTTTTTATGCAAAGCTTCCAGGTGATTTCTCATAGCACTTGTTGTTCTTCCTTTGCGCGAGTATTGTTTATTACATAATTTGCATTTCACATTTTCAACATCACATATTGTAAAATAAGTCCAAACTTCGCTAACACACGACCACTTCATTTTGAAATATCACTTATAACTGTACAATTACAACAATAGAGTCTTTACAAGTTAAAAACCAGCTTAAGTATGTGTACTCGACGCTGCTCCCACCTGTACTATACAGGATGGTGGATAGCAGGGTACGTAGTAATTTGTTACGGTGCTGGCTAACGGCACCTTGGGCTGCTGAAAGAGGGGTGACACAAAGACGTAAGTGGGTTCGGTTTATTCACGCTTAACTTTTATTGTCTAAAGTTACAGTGTCCTGTACATCTATGAGACCTAGCCCCTTTTATATCTCCTCGGACGGTGGAATATAGCCATCCCACGCCCTACACACGTCTCGGCGAATGTTTGTGTCGGGGGGGAGGTTTCGGCGGGTTGCTGAAATTACCTCAATGCTGGTGGCTGGCGTTGTCGTGCTGTCTCTGTGTCTCTCCCGGGAAGTCCTGGGCTCAATCCCTGGATGTGCAGTTCTCTCCTCGTCGCTCGTCGTTCCTCGTATCTGACTCTCTGGTGACTCCGGCGTAACTCCTCACTCCGTCGTAACTGTTTTGTCGCTGCTGCTCCGTCGTAAACAACTTGTAACACTCGCGTAACAGACCTCAACTGTCCTTCACTCTCTTGTAACTCTCTTAACTGACGCGTAACTGACTTAACTGTCCTCCGTGGTGCCTGTATATATACGTTTCTGTTCTATTTTCCATAGAACTCGGGACTTACCCTCTCGTGTTTGCGGTGGGATAGGGGTAGGCGGGGTGCACTATTTTTCCCCGATTTGTAATTTCTTGTGGCGAGGGGCAATAATATGCCCGGGACTCCCCGCGTTCGCAGTGTCACGTCGTGACTCAGGCAACATGACAGGTGCAGTTGGTTCGAGCTCGGGAATTCCTCTGGTCGTTACGCCATCGGTTTACGGCGTGGGTAAGAATAGCGTCGCCACTACAGGTAGGTATGAGAGGTATGCGTCAAGGTAACCTCAAACTAAATCTTTACGAAAACATTATTAGCAGCTAACTTCATTCAGTAAGCCAGCAATCACGATTTGTTTACTTCGTTCAGAGTCGGGGCATATGGACTACTCTGGCCCGGCCGGCCAGTTTTAAGCGTGCGGTAAAATTAGAGTTCGTAGGCGCACGCTTTTGACGCAATATTTGAAAAACCAACATTCGCATTCACATTCACATTCGCGAATGTCGGAGGTGAATATTCGCATTCGCATTTGCGAATGTGGAAAATCGACATTCGTTGCATCACTAGTACATACATGTGAAATTGCAGCATTCAGTTTACCCAACTCTAGGAAATAAATTTGTCTTGTTTTCTGTGTAGTTTACAAGATTTAATTTTAACTAATTCAAAGTACATTTGTATAAAGCATACATAAATATTTATAACTGTTTGGCAAATTGTCACTTTGATTATTCTTATAAAATTATTACAGGCACTCAAGGAGGATACACTTTAAAACTGACCTATTGTCATTCAGGAAACTATGAATAAAACTTCTGAAAAGGTAAGTTCATTTTAATTCCGACCAAGTAAAAACTAGTTTCATTGGGTAATCTGGGATCATCGATCATCTTAAGCACAGGAAGTACTGAAACATTTTTACCCTAATGACCATTAGCACAATTAGTGATTACAGAACTAAACTTGCAACCACTGTGATTCAAGACTACCTGCCAATGTTTTACAATGAACCCTTGTATTTAAATGCAGTAAAGCAAATTTCACACCGATGCATACAATAATCCTGGTATTAATTTGTAGCTATTAAGGTGCATCAAAGTCTCATGCTTTTTTATTTTCGTTTTATGTCTTATTCTATTATCTATTTTCACATTTATATTATGATCCTTTGGTTGGAATTGCAGTCTCCTTGAACAATGTGGAACAGTCAAAAATTTTAGACAGGAATTGTAAAAATTTAAGAACAACTCATAAATATTGCTAATACTAATTCATACTACCAAATACAACAATTACTGTTGTATACATCATTTTGTAGGAACTCGAAATATTTACAATCACAATATCCAACAGCAGTATGTTACTAAAAACTGAGAGTTTTCACTTTTATTATTTTCCAGACAATAGGATGATCTCAGTGATGCTGTGTCTACACATACCCATGCTAATACACATACCAGAATAATTAATTAATGTTAAAGCAAGCCCAAAAAAAAAATACAAAAATAATAAAAAAGGCAGAATTATTCAAAGAAGATCAAGAAACATTACATGCAAGTATAGCAGATCACAGATTTACATGTAGAAAGAGGCTATTGGAATATTGGTGTTGCCATTAATGGTTTAAATATTCCAATTCTTCACTTTTTGTCCTAACTACTAAGTTACGTAGTTTGAATCCAGAGTATGAATAAGTAGACAATCCATAGTTGGTATAATCCATGCGTGGTTACTTCCAGCTTTGGGAAGCACTGCTCAAGTCTCAGGCTATTCCTCTGCCTCGTACACCACATTTATGGCATTCATAATGTTTTGCATGATATATATTTATTCCTAGGCATTACCAACTTAGCTATTTTCTTTCTGTTTTAGTTCATATTAATTGGGAATGAAATTTTATAAAAGACAAGTAAAAAAGTATGATACGCTTGTCGTAAATGATATATTTAAGAAACAATAAAAATGTCATAACTAGGTTTTTCAAATGTTTGTGAGATGTATGTAGTTTATCAGACCTTAAATTGCAGTGTTTATGAGGCTGTCCTGAGTTATTATTTTGTAGAATTTTATGATAGGTGATACGTATCTTACTCCCAGTACCCTGTAAATATCTCACTTATGAATGTCTCTTGGTAGGACATAAACAAACTTTTAATGTTTTATTTTGTGTGCCTGGACTTATACTGTTTAGCTGTATGTAAACAAGCATGTGATATAGAGGATGACTATGCATTAACTTTGTTGGTAGGGGGTTATTTTTAATGCTGAAGTGTACACTTGTATACACACATCAAAAGTGTAGTGTTTTTGTAGCCTCCTACTTTTTCACTCACTAAATCTAATTCAGAGAAATTTTATGTTCAAGTGTTTGTGTACACACACTTGCTCACGTACATAGTTACACATTCTTATCTTTGATGCTATTCAAAATATTAACTGAAGTTTGTTGGAGGGCATTGCAATTACATTTAAGTGTGAATAAACATGGTATGCACAAGAAATCAAACTATGGTTTCCAAATTCAAATTCTGTACATCAGCAAAGGGAGTGGGAATGAATATGAGGTAAAAGACTCAACATTTTGAATAGTGGTGACAGTAAGAAATTATAAAAGTAACCTACACCATGACACCATAAGGTTCCAAAAGGTAGTGTTTTAGGTCCCACTATTTTCTTAATTTACATTACAATATGATGTGGTCGAGGTAACCTAGTGATGTAGTGTACAATTGCCCATCGACGTTACTCAGTGGAGAGTAAGTGTGTGGGTCGTTCAGTCGACGGCTTAGGGGGCACTGGATGCCTCCATCAATTGTAAGATGAATTTGTCACGCACTTAATATTATACTACTTATACACGTAGAACTTCTGGCAAGACTTAGGCCATTTCGTATGCCTGAAATATATTTGAAAATTTTTGGGTGTAACTACAAAGGGTGTAGTGCCCGATGTGCCCTGGAGGACAATGAATCAACAATCTCTGAATTTTGCAAAGCTGTTTACTCACATACTTGATTACATGTTCATGAAGTGGACATGCGAACACTAAAAGAAACGGACCCAGCATTTATGGCAGTCAGCATGGTGTTATGTGGATACGCGGTGGTGTTAAACTCTGGTGAGAGTGCTGGTTGTTCTCCCCTCGGTACAGAAATAAATTAGATGTTCCGGTTAATTAGGTTACTATTTCAATAAAGTGATATATCCTAAATGATGGTACCGAGGGAGAGGGAGCTCGCGGACGACCATGCTGCCAGCCTGGCTCGTGTGCTGAAGTGAACTGAACTGAACTGAACGAATAGCGTCGATTTCTGTCCCAAGTTGCGTGAAACGTCAAATGTCGAATTTTAAAACATGACATAAGCATCATGTAACATTATTGCAATGGTGAAAAATTATGTAAATGAAATGAAACACATTGGTGACACCCACGTTTATTAACAAATCTCTGTTAAGGTTGATGTGAAGATGACAGAGAGTCGCTGCACTAATTTAAATGTGACTATGATGGAGGCCTTTATAGTCAGTCTTCCTTTATGTAAACACCATTACCCTCTTATAAATAGACATTGAATACACTATTATGCTTTCTAGTGAAAAGTGTCTGCATTACATTTCCTGTGATGTGTTTGTATTTCATTGGCTACAGTGTTGCCAGGTGGCTGTCTCGTGAAGGGATGGACGAGTCCGTCGGGGCAAAGGCATGTGGGTTGCCACGCTCGATGGCTCTTAATTCAATAAAATCCACCCTTACTGAAGCTTTGAATGACATGAAATTGCGTGATATGTATAGAAAAATGCTGCGCCCCATTGGTAGCACTTTGGGGCACTTAGCACTTCAGTTTCTTCCTAGAGGACAGTTCACGCCACATGATGGTGCGTTACATGGTATGTCGCGGTGCGAGCAGCTACAATGTAACGGCTAATGGCCCGTGTACTTCAAAGAAGACAACTCTGCTGGAGGCATTTTTCTTTTGTTGTACGAGATGAGGTACAATTGGTCTAGTAGCCAGGAAACCATACATCCCTTTGTGTTGTACTTCAAAGAAGACAACTCTGCTGAAGGGATTTTTCTTTTGATGTACGAGATGAGGTACAATTGGTCTAGTAGCCAGGAAACCATACATCCCTTTGTGTTGTACTTCAAAGAAGACAACTCTGCTGAAGGGATTTTTCTTTTGTTGTACGAGATGAGGTACAATTGGTCTAGTAGCCAGGAAACCATACATCCCTTTGTGTTGTACTTCATGAAGACAACTCTGCTGAAGGGATTTTTCTTTTGTTGTACGAGATGAGGTACAATTGGTCTAGTAGCCAGGAAACCATACATCCCTTTGTGTTGTACTTCAAAGAAGACAACTCTGCTGAAGGGATTTTTCTTTTGTTGTACGAGATGAGGTACAATTGGTCTAGTAGCCAGGAAACCATACATCCCTTTGTGTTGTACTTCAAAGAAGACAACTCTGAAAAAGGGATTTTTCTTTTGTTGTACGAGATGAGGTACAATTGGTCTAGTAGCCAGGAAACCATACATCCCTTTGTGT
>NQII01003557.1:0-32948 GCA_002778355.1 Clitarchus hookeri
ACGTACTCTAATGTGTATATATTCAAACTCGCCATACAATTTCCTTGTCCTCGTATTTTAAAATATAGCAATTTTTTCTTTGCCAATTAAATTTTTTTTTANTCTCCTACTGACCGACGTTGTCACGTTCAACTATCGTCAGTAAACCGACTTTACAGACAACCAATTTTTTTTCTTTGGCAATTAAATTTTTTTAAATGTACAATTTTTTATTAATGTTTTAAAATCATTTAAGAGAAAATTTCTACAACGGCGGGAAAATCAACAACGTGTTCTTGATGTAGAAAAAAAATCAGATTCTTTCCGATGATTCTTGGCCGCGCTATGAGTGCATCTTATGAGTGCTACGAGATTGAGTCTGAAGAAATGTGAAACCTCTCCATGTTTCTCGCTATTTCTAGTGTTTGGGAACAAACGACGCTTTGAGTTAAAGATAAACGACGCAGTCTTCACCGCTGCAACCCAATAGTAATCGTTCCTACAGCGTGTAGGATGTACGCAACAATCAGCATCTGTACCTTCAACTCCGTAAGATTACACAACTCACCTTTAGTAAGGCAGTACTTCGAATAAACGATACGGGAATCTGGGAATTTGGGTGTCTTATTCTGTTCTGCATATATTGTTATCTTCATTATAAATGTCGCTCGGATGGGTCGGTAGATTATAACATTAAATTAGTAATTTTTAAGTTGTGTTCCAATCCCAAACCAGCTTAAATAAAAATTTTCCTTTTTCTTGTATGTATTTTGTTAACAAATTCAAACGAATATACAGCTGTATCACGCAATACCTATCATAAACCACAAAATCAATTAAAAATACAAAATAAAAAAAATCACGTCAAGATTTTAATATTTGCAAATATTTCGTCTGTGTGAAAATGAAATGCATGTAGTTTCACAACATTTTTCCGAATAATTTTTAGTAGTGATTTTAATTAAATTTGCCAATGTTTGTTTTGCAATATACCGTAAGCATATGGGAAAAAACACTACACCAAAGTTTATTGGAAATTAGTGGCATTTGGAATTACTCAACAAAAAATATACAAGGAGCAATCCTACTTCATTATTATTGCTAACTTTTTTAGTAGAGCGTTTTATATTGCTATTTTTATGCCTTGAAATTGTTTGTCAATACGATAAATTACATTTTTATAAAGGCATTTTTCTGAGGAAAGAACTGTTGTGGAAGAAGTATTCATAAATGAATTCTTTGAAATTGCCCCGTGCAAAAATGTTTTTAAACGTCGTTTCGCTAACGACAGTTTTCACGTGAGCCTCGTTGTAAGCAGTTGTGTCTCTTCTAATTTTTGAAAAAAACTGTGGAATATTTCAATGTAAAATTTTTTTCTGGGCAGTATTTAAAGTCGATATTTTGTCGCCCATACANCATATATTGTTATCTTCATTATAAATGTCGCTCGGATGGGTCGGTAGATTATAACATTAAATTAGTAATTTTTAAATTGTGTGTTCTAATCCCAAACCAGCTTAAATAAAAATTTTCCTTTTTCTTGTATGTATTTTGTTAACAAATTCAAACGAATATACAGCTGTATCACGCAATACCTATCATAAACCACAAAATCAATTAAAAATACAAATTAAAAAAATCACGTCAAGATTTTAATATTTGCAAATATTTCGTCTGTGTGAAAATGAAATGCATGTAGTTTCACAACATTTTTCCGAATAATTTTTAGTAGTGATTTTAATTAAATTTGCCAATGTTTGTTTTGCAATATACCGTAAGCATATGGGAAAAAACACTACACCAAAGTTTATTGGAAATTAGTGGCATTTGGAATTACTCAACAAAAAATATACAAGGAGCAATCCTACTTCATTATTATTGCTAACTTTTTTAGTAGAGCGTTTTATATTGCTATTTTTATGCCTTGAAATTGTTTGTCAATACGATAAATTACATTTTTATAAAGGCATTTTTCTGAGGAAAGAACTGTCGTGGAAGAAGTATTCATAAATGAATTCTTTGAAATTGCCCCGTGCAAAAATGTTTTTAAACGTCGTTTCGCTAACGACAGTTTTCACGTGAGCCTCGTTGTAAGCAGTTGTGTCTCTTCTAATTTTTGAAAAAAAACTGTGGAATATTTCAATGTAAAATTTTTTTCTGGGCAGTATTTAAAGTCGATATTTTGTCGCCCATACANAAAAAAACTGTGGAATATTTCAATGTAAAATTTTTTTCTGGGCAGTATTTAAAGTCGATATTTTGTCGCCCATACATGAATTGGTTATTGAAACATACATGTGTTCATTGAAAAGAGTCAGTCGGAAAAGTCGCTGAAGTTAGCCCTTTGTTTATTATATTCATTCTTGCGTAAACCAGTGTTTTAAACTGTAGCGAAAATGATGTATCTTTTCTGAGCAGACTTGTGTGTTAGAACTCTACAGTAGGCTTGAACCAAACAGTTACTTTCATGTAACGAGATCCATCGTTCCAGTTCCATGTAATTAACACGTTCCAGTAAAATGTCATTTTTGTAACAGGTAACTGTGACGCATTTCTCGCCTATCCCAACGTTCCGGGAAATAAAGATTACGTTGTTCAGCGTTTCAGAGCTTGGCGTTCCAAGAAATAACTTTTACGCATNCCAACGTTCCGGGAAATAAAGATTACGTTGTTCAGCGTTTCAGAGCTTGGCGTTCCAAGAAATAACTTTTACGCATGCGCACAGTTGCATACCGAGACGTTCCAAAAAATAACTTTCTTGCATGTGTAGTGTTTAATTAGCTGGTGTGGTGGGGGAAGTTCAACATTTACAAGCCAGGCGTTCCAAAACATAACTTTTACGCATGCGCAGTAGTCAAGCGCTGGTTTAAATGAGGCANCAACGTTCCGGGAAATAAAGATTACGTTGTTCAGCGTTTCAGAGCTTGGCGTTCCAAGAAATAACTTTTACGCATACGCACAGTTGCATACCGAGACGTTCCAAAAAATAACTTTCTTGCATGTGTAGTGTTTAATTAGCTGGTGTGGTGGGGGAAGTTGAACATTTACAAGCCAGGCGTTCCAAAACATAACTTTTACGCATGCGCAGTAGTCAAGCGCTGGTTTAAATGAGGCANAACATTTACAAGCCAGGCGTTCCAAAACATAACTTTTACGCATGCGCAGTAGTCAAGCGCTGGTTTAAATGAGGCAATACAAGACTTTAAAAAAATGACGGTATAAATAATGGAACGTTGTACTCGTGTAACACGTTACCAAATAGTAACAGTTTTATTATAACTGTTAAGTTAAATAACGCCCATTTCTACCCTACAGTCGCCGCTAAAAATTCTGAGGAAACAGAACACACGCGAAGATTGTTTATGCTTACTTTACATCACCGTCGTAACGTTTCCTTATGACCTCATGTGACCTTAAGGTTTTTAATATCGTGTACTAGTGAGTCAATTGAACAACAACTTGCTTGCCATCTGTCTCTCAACATCGGAGTCTTGAGAGCCGGTGAGGGTGAAGTGAGGTGAATATGAAGCAGCACTAGAATGCAAGGGCAGGGATAGCGACCCCACCGGGAATCGAACCCGGTTCGCCTAGGTGGAAGGCGAGTAGTCTTACCATACACCACCGTGGCCCCTCACGTAATGTTTTGATACATGTGCATGGGATGTGCTGCGTGTATGTGTGGAAGATATACGTATGTACGCTGTTATTACTCTGCTCATAATCCGCGAGGTGCATTATCGAATACCGTAATTCATTGCTAATTATTAGTTACTGTCCTCGTTCGTTGCATTTAGAGATTAGTCTCGGGACACGGGACCCCAGCACATTAATGTCAAATAAACCTATTTCATAATTAGTTATTCATTCTTACGCCACAATTTCTGCTTTTGGATCAATTCTTTTCGTGCATCTATATTGATAGTTAATTGCTATCAAATNCATTCTTACGCCACAATTTCTGCTTTTGGATCAATTCTTTTCGTGCATCTATATTGATAGTTAATTGCTATCAAACGTTTTTTTAAAATAATTTTTGGATGGCCGTTGAGATTCCAAGGCCTCAAGCAGTTTGTCTACTTCTGTTTGAAACGTGTGTCTACATAAAATTCATGCTTAGCAAATTTAACAGACCCGTACAATTAATAGGACAATTTGGCGTAGTTGAAACAGTGGTACTAATTGTTGATTCACAATATACAATTTTGGCATTTTCTATTGTTGAGTCCAGTAGTTACAACGTTCGTCTGGTATATCGAAGGTCCTGGAAATAATAGGTTCTGAGTGTTATATTCCCTCACCTCAATGTTGCAGATAATTCGGGTAATCCGAACTTACTCTCTTAAATCTAAGTCAGCATTAAGTATTTGAAACCTTTAACATTCGCCACAAACCAAGGAAAAAATTTACAGCACGATAAAATGCTATAGCTAATGTACTAATTTAACTTTAATTTTGTCCATATCTGTAAAAATAATTTTATTAATGCGGAAGTAGATTATTTTTGAGCTGCTTGCCATGTAATGTTTCGTGGCCGAGCGTGTCAGTCTATATTTATCATTAATTTACTTTTGATATTACGACAAGTATAGTTATTTTTGTTATGTCGTGGAAGTGATGATGTGGTATTATTTTTTTGACATTCTGAATTTAAATTGATGCTTGTCTTTTGTAAGAAGAGATCTTATTAGTAGTGACATCAATCTTAAACCGTTTATTATGTAGTCGTAATCTGTACTGCAATTGTACATGTAGTGTTAGGTGTATATGCGATTTATGATTTTATTATTGAAGTAAAGTGCTGCAAATAAAATATTTATTTTTCTAATTAATCAAAAAATATTACATTCCATTGATGCGGCGTGTATCCACTACGTTATCCCTGACTTATTTGGAACTGCTCGCAGAAAGTTACGGGGCGGCGAACTCGAGTCTGGCGATGCCTCGTGCAGGACTGAAAGCCGAACTAAATGCAGCACGAACCTCGCGGGGCGGGTTTCGTGACGAAGCACTCGCTGGCTGACGCCGGCCAAGGCAGCCAATAAAACAATAAAGCACTTCAAACCTCTCCCGTTGTGAGGTCACGCGCCGTGCTGGAAGGTGGTTCCCGGGTTCAGTGTGGAGCACTGCCACTTGAAGTCGTCAATCACGTTGCACGATCACGGCTATCACCTAAACATCGACGTCGGCGGTGCTTGCAGACTTGTAACCAGTTTAACCGTTATCACCAACCATTTGTGATTAAAGTGAAGTGTGGGTTCGATTGTGTACCTTTAAGATTCAAATAGCAAATAAAAAAAGGTTTTATGTTATTTTTCTTTTTTTTTTTTCTTTTAGGTCAGCATATTTTTCTTTTAATGCTATTTCTGAAAATGAATAATTGGATCTACCGGAACTTGTTTATTTCAAACATCTTTAATTAGCTGTAAACCCTCGCTTGTATTATGACGGTTGACATCTGTGTGAATGTAGTTGGATTAAATGATTCTGCGTGTGACGTCGCAGTTAAATATTCGCGAGTTGCCCTTGTGCTTTTAGAGGTTAATTTCACTTTATTATGTACTTAGATTCTTTTTTCGTAGTTTTATTTTAAAATTTATTTAATAGCTTGTCACACGTGTATGCATGTGTGTTTTATTTCCTTGTTTTCAGTGTAATTTGAATGCAGTGAACGAATGCGTTTAAGTATAAACGGGGCTGCGTCTGAAATAGCAATAGTTAGATACAGTATGCAACTGTTTTTTAAGGTAATAAGCATCGAATTTGTAAATTGTCAAGAGTAATTTTTAATATTTGTTGTTACGTGTTATTGTACAGCTATGGATCGGATTTCTTTTTATTCGCGAACGTTTTATATTTTAACGTTCATATTACAATGTGGAGTTTATACTCTAAATATTATCGTGTGGTTCTGCGATTGCTTCGGTTGGTACTTAATATGCATTATTTATTCCTCGTCTTTCCTTAAAACAATATGTCATGTTTTTTTGGGTTCTGTTATGCAAGAAATTATACCCTTCAATGTAATAGGTGAGCGTCTAACATTGTTATATAATAATATAGATTATCGTCACATGTTGTGTAAGCTTGTTCATGTGTTGTACGAGTTATGTTAGTTTTGGATAGCATGTGGAAATCATTTTTTGTCATGCTATTTCACCCTGATTTCACGGCGCGCTAATTATGCGTGCTTTTGTAGTATTTTTTGGTGATACTGGAATTTTTATTGTTTTGGCTGTTTCTGAACAGTGTGTATAATTTTGTAAAATTGTGATTTGCTAGGTCTCACGTTGTAGCTTTCTTTTATCGAAAGGTTTTTTTGTTTTGTTTTATTGGTTATTCTTACCAATTGTGTTGTGTGCAGAACGACATATTTCACTTTTTTTTTTAAATGATTTAAATCACGGATATTTTTACTATTCACTCCACAATTTCCTTGATTTGCATAGACCTCCTCTTCACTGTAGTATTCTTTTAGAATGTCAGCTGAACATAAAAACCACCCATATATAGCAATGACTCAGCAACTTATATAGACACCAAAAATATCATTTTAAATTTTTTTTACGTTTTTCGGACAAAAAAGTGTAAACATTTACATTGCACCGTAGAATCTAAGCGGTGACACGCATAATTTCCTGTTCAGTGCCCGGTCAAAGGTGTTACTTTAGTGTTGTGTTACGTGGCAATCACACAAGTTTATGACTAGTATTGGTAGCCGAACAATAGGCTCTGTAGCGCGTGAGAACCATTGAAGTATTTTTGTTTTCCCTGGAACCATGAATCGGGTGTGAACAATCGTTACTTACTCATTAAAATTTAAAAAAAATCGTCCCTCTCGGCATATTTTATTGTAGTATAGAACACGTGTTTTAATTTAATATTAAAGGCTATAAAAAGTTGTTGGCATACTGTTTTCTGCAGATTTCGTCAAGCGTGAGCTAAACTGAAGTTGTCAAAAGTCTCTAGATTTGTGAAACCAATGAAGAGTGCTCAACTGAGGCCGAATTGCAGTGAATGCCACTCCACTACTACCAAGCGTTGGTTCTCGGTACATGGCGCTGGTTTGCCAGTTGTCAGCTTATTTACCGTCATTAAGTAAGTATTTCACTGAGTGGAGTGCTCGATTCGCGCATGGAATGAAACTATAATTGTAGTAGTATATTTTGAGCTAGTCTGCAAGCGAGTCTCGCGATAAAAATGTCGTTTACCAAGAGTAGGATGTTGAGGAAAAGCTAATTTAAAAGGCTGGCTCTAAGTTGAATACGCAATTCCTTTGTTTTCATCCCCTTCANAGGATGTTGAGGAAAAGCTAATTTAAAAGGCTGGCTCTAAGTTGAATACGCAATTCCTTTGTTTTCATCCCCTTCAGGATTGTGCGCCAGATTTAAGAACTGTGGGTGTGCTATCACACCTCCTCCTCACTATTCAGACTTCTGTCCCCTTCCCCCCCTCCCCCTCACAAACCCACGAGCGAGTGATGCATCGCAGTTGTTGTTAAGTGTCGTAAATTGGACCGGCTGTCGTAGCGCGTAAATCGGCCTCACCGCACCAGAACAAACGCACTCCCCGACGTAAGGAATTACGTCGACTTCTCCCCGTCCGCCATAACTCATTTCTCTCATGCTCTACTCGCACCCCTACTCCCCTCCCCCTGCGACAAACCCCTCTTCCCCTCCTGGTGTTCCGCCATTTCCACTCTTAATGCACCCCTTATTCGACGGAGACACAGCTGACAAAAAAAAAACAGGCACTTTAATTTTACCAAGTTGGCATCGTGACGCTCTTCATGACTGATAATGTCCCGAGCTTTCAACACGGAGTTTTCTGCCTCGTATATCTTGAAATCTCGACGTTTTCCTTACAACATTTCGCATTTACTCGTAAACCCCTTCCCCCGTTTTTTTTGCTGTTACCAAGCTGTCGTGTTTTCGAAAACANCAACATTTCGCATTTACTCGTAAACCCCTTCCCCCGTTTTTTTTGCTGTTACCAAGCTGTCGTGTTTTCGAAAACAGTAGAAAATTATCTACGTTTTTGTAATGTGCCATGTACACCTGCGTTGCTGCTTTGTTTGACGAGGAACTGGGCTGAAGAATATTTAAAATTGAGTGCCGGTTTCAAAAGTAATTCGCAGTGCGGTACTGCAAAAGCGTATTATTGTGGTGGTACACTGTTCGAGTGTCACAGAATTTTTGTATGAGGAGATCATTAGAACGTGTGGCCTACCAAAGTCTAACGTAACAAAACAAAGCACCAAGTGCATTCGTTTCTCTGTATGGAATAGAATTCAAAGAAATACTTGCATTTTTTTTTTTTTTTAAGTTGTAAGGTTATGATTTAGTGCAGCTGGTGCTGGTAGGTTTTGCTTCAAACGTTTCCCAATACGGCGTTTGGTGATATACAGGCTGATTCTAAAACCATAGGACAAACATTGAGGGGTGGTAGAGCTCACTAAAAGAAACAATTATTGTATAGGAATATATGGGCGAAAGTGACGCGTTGAGGCACAAACACAAAAACATAACACATTAACGGAAACATAAAATGTTCATTAGCAGCATACTTAACGAGTGATTCCGTACAGACAATGTTAAAACAGTTGCTGTAAATGCACCCACTCACAGTCACGCATGCTTGGCGACCTCTACATATGGCGTGATTGGCTGACAATGGTGGCGTGCGTGAAATACCCCGCGTATTTGAATCTGTTCGCCAATCACTCCACCGACGCTACCAAGCTAGCATTACTGTCGGTGGTAGCAATTTTGAGCAATTATTATAAACATTGCTGTAAAAAGGCATTTAGCGGTGACGTTGTAAATAAACAATGTGTTGCATTTCATGTGTTATTTTTGTGTTTGTGCCTCAACGCGTCACTCCCGCTCATATATTCCTATACAATAATTGTTTGTTTTAGTGAGCTCTACCACCCCTCAATGTTTGTCCCATGATTTTAGAATCAACCTGTATACATTCATTTTGAAATACGGAGATGCGCCTAATAGTGACTGGATCATGGAAGGAGCAATACCTTCGGAAAATCAGTTTTCGACACAATTCCATCATTATGCAAAATATACAACTTCTTCACACTCGTAATAGTAAAGTAGCCACGTAACAGCTAAACATATTAAAATTAATTTCCTTTTTAAAATATGTGCGTTTATTTCACTGCTTGTTTGTTCGTGTCGCATCAATAGCAACATGTCCTCTAAATGCATAGGCTAGAGCATCCTCCCTGCATTAGTGTATTCCCGAAAAAAAAAAAGTTATAAAGGGTGGGTGTCTTTGACAAATGGGAGGAAGAGTTTCCTTACCGCCACTGAAAGTATTCACAGTTATTGTGACCGTTTTGATCTTCAGTTTGTAAATCTCAGTTTTTGCAAGTCATTGTGTAGGGTGCAGTGACCTCCTCTTTACTCTTATTTTGGGACTATGTCCAGCGCTCATGGTAATAAGCGATGGGGAATGCGATAACAGGTTTGTTGAGAGTGATTAGGTGTTTTGAAATGTTTGCAATGTGATGCCATCTGCAATCCAATTAAAATACGAAATAAAAAAGTTATCACATATTTTAAAAAATAATTCTATAAATTTTGATTTTAAACTTGTACCAAATACATTTTTAAAAAATGTTCATTGCAGTTAATTTGTTTGGGGGATAGTAATGATTCCATGAAGCAATTCTTTCAGATGCGATGTTTCGTTCGCCTGCGTTTAGGGATTAATTCCTAGTCTTTATTTTATCCGGGTATACCTAAAATGAAACTGTGGGCGAACCACGTAATGAATTTAAAAATAAAAATTCCCTACACTTTGATGACATCGATAATTATCTTGAGTTGCAGCCGAACCTATTTATAGATTGCTGTCCTGAGATGTATATACATAAAATATAACGTTTAAATTCTCGTACCTTCGTNAACCTATTTATAGATTGCTGTCCTGAGATGTATATACATAAAATATAACGTTTAAATTCTCGTACCTTCGTAAATAATATTAGAAAATTATTTTGCTATTTTTTTTTAACTTTAACTGGGCTGCAATCCGATACTGTTTCATAAAAAATATCCTAGAAATACATTTAAAAAAAATTGGCACTTGGACAGCCTTCACAGCTGTTCTCTTCAGCGTCCATAGGCTAAGGTGAGTGAGTGTGGAGCAGCGGCGGAATGAAATAATGACAGAAATGGANAATATACAACTTCTTCACACTCGTAATAGTAAAGTAGCCACGTAACAGCTAAACATATTAAAATTAATTTCCTTTATAAAACATGTGCGTTTATTTCACTGCTTGTTTGTTCGTGTCGCATCAATAGCAACATGTCCTCTAAATGCATAGGCTAGAGCATCCTCCCTGCATTAGTGTATTCCCGAAAAAAAAAAAAAAAGTTATAAAGGGTGGGTGTCTTTGACAAATGGGAGGAAGAGTTTCCTTACCGCCACTGAAAGTATTCACAGTTATTGTGACCGTTTTGATCTTCAGTTTGTAAATCTCAGTTTTTGCAAGTCATTGTGTAGGGTGCAGTGACCTCCTCTTTACTCTTATTTTGGGACTATGTCCAGCGCTCATGGTAGTAAGCGATGGGGAATGCGATAACAGGTTTGTTGAGAGTGATTAGGTGTTTTGAAATGTTTGCAATGTGATGCCATCTGCAATCCAATTAAAATACGAAATAAAAAAGTTATCACATATTTAAAAAAATAATTCTATAAATTTTGATTTTAAACTTGTACCAAATACATTTTTAAAAAATGTTCATTGCAGTTAATTTGTTTGGGGGATAGTAATGATTCCATGAAGCAATTCTTTCAGATGCGATGTTTCGTTCGCCTGCGTTTAGGGATTAATTCCTAGTCTTTATTTTATCCGGGTATACCTAAAATGAAACTGTGGGCGAACCACGTAATGAATTTAAAAATAAAAATTCCCTACATTTTGATGACATCGATAATTATCTTGAGTTGTAGCCGAACCTATTTATAGATTGCTGTCCTGAGATGTATATACATAAAATATAACGTTTAAATTCTCGTACCTTCGTAAATCATATTAGAAAATTATTTTTCTATTTTTTTTTTAACTTTAACTGGGCTGCAATCCGATACTGTTTCATAAAAAATATCCTAGAAATACATAAAAAAAAAATTGGCACTTGGACAGCCTTCACAACTGTTCTCTTCAGCGTCCATAGGCTAAGGTGAGTGAGTGTGGAGCAGCGGCGGAATGAAATAATGACAGAAATGGAATTCCCCCCTCCCCCTATTTACAAACTCGATGCCTACGTAACTGGCCGCCTGCATTACCAGTGTGTTCTGTTAGCATGTATACATATATGGTTATAGGATCTGGTTTTTTTTTTCAAAGGTTTATTTCAAAAGTGCTTACTTTACCGTGAACTGCCTTTAAAGTGATCTTAATGCCCTTTNTTGCTCCCGAGTGACGCGAACAGCGGTGGCTCGCGCGCCGGAACGGGGCCCGACTTTTCCGGACGATAGCTCGCTTGCTTTCTTCCCCCCTGTGCCCGGATTTTCCCCATTTATTTCCTGGCCGTTATCGACACATCCTTGCCGCCAATTACCGACGATACATCTGGGCTTAAGGCCGCTCGGACAGAGTGAAACGATAACTCACGGGCCGAGCCGCTCCCCACGCGCCCCAACACTCTCCAACTTCTCAAGAGTCTTTCTCCTTCCTTATCCCTCACCCCCTTCACGAGCTACCAAACCCCACAACACCCCCATTTCCTCATCCCGTCCTTGTTCGATTCTCGGCAGTTCGTTNTTTTGCGGGCGCCGCTATAGATCTTAACGTAATCTGAAACGCATTTCAGTGGGTAAAGCGCAAATTTTTGTAACGCTATTTTGGCTCTCTTGAATTACCAGTGTAAATATTGTTTTGTAGTTCTGTGAGAAACGCTAAGAAAAAAACAAAGTTTTCAGACACCTAAAAATTACTACCGCAGGGTAGTTATTTATGTAACTGCCTTGATAGAATTTACATTAATAAAGTTATATCACGGCGAAAATTAAATTTTTAATGAATAGTCACTTTGTTCAGTTTAATTAAAAACAAAAGCACGTTATGTAAAGATTGTTAAAAATGTTATTACACCTCATAAAATTAGGGTTTACCATTTTCTGCTGTGAATAAATTACTTATTTTACCACGTTAACTAATGGGTTTTCTTAGCTTGTCATCTAATATTTATTGTTGTACGAGTAATAATTATATGTATACCTCGTTTTTTGAACCAAATCAAACTCCAAGATGATTTTAAAAATCCGTGTTCGACCATATTCCATCCCACCTGGCTGGCTAGAGTACAGGCTCTAAGTTGTCAGTGACACGATAGTATAGCTCGCAGCCCGTGATTTTATGCTTATNCTGGCTGGCTAGAGTACAGGCTCTAAGTTGTCAGTGACACGATAGTATAGCTCGCAGCCCGTGATTTTATGCTTATTAAAATATTTTACACGAGAAAGTGAAAAGGACGCAGAATTTTCGCACAAAATTCTAGGCATATAAAACTGAATCTCAGTAAAAAAAAACTCTCCCTCTTTGTAAGAATTAAAAATTATTCATCTAACGTAACTATCTTACTGATTTGGTTATAATTNCTGGCTGGCTAGAGTACAGGCTCTAAGTTGTCAGTGACACGATAGTATAGCTCGCAGCCCGTGATTTTATGCTTAGTAAAATATTTTACACGAGAAAGTGAAAAGGACGCAGAATTTTCGCACAAAATTCTAGGCATATCAAACTGAATCTCAGTAAAAAAAACTCTCCCTCTTTGTAAGAATTAAAAATTATTCATCTAACGTAACTATCTTACTGATTTTGTTATAATTGGACGCACTTTGAAACTACTTATTCAAGTCTGGAGTTCACAGGACATTAAAACATCAATTAGTCGGGATTGGCTGCTAAATATCGTACATGACGTTAAAATGATTAATTATGCGTCAGTCACCCTGCTCATAAGCAACTACAGTGAAAATTATTTTATTCGTGTTTTATTAATATATTTAATTTTGGTGTGTACATATTGCTGTAAAAATGTATTTATAAAAAAAATATTTCAAATTATTGCACGTTTAAATAATGAAGTTTCTTTTCCATGTTCAAGCGAGGAATGAAGGGATTTTGGTAACCTTTGACAGCGAGGTCCTGAGAACCGATGGAGGTGAAGTGAGGTGAGTTTGGAGCAGCGCCGGAATGCAAGGGCGGGGGAATCGGAAAATATCCCGGGGAATAAAACCAGCCGACCAGCGGCATCGTCCGGAACGATTCCCGCATGAGAACACCAGGGAGTGACCCCGCTGGGAATCGAACCCGGTTCACCTAGGAGGGAGGCGAGTATTCTGACCACTACACAACCGCGGCACCCATTCCGTGTTTANAAAATATCCCGGGGAATAAAACCAGCCGACCAGCGGCATCGTCCGGAACGATTCCCGCATGAGAACACCAGGGAGTGACCCCGCTGGGAATCGAACCCGGTTCACCTAGGAGGGAGGCAAGTATTCTGACCACTACACAACCGCGGCACCCATTCCGTGTTTAAGTTATTGCTTTTCACCGTACTGTTACGTACCGGCCGGCTGAGGACAAAGAGCCTGCTTATTTAACTGGGATCGTAACCACGCAGTTTTCTATCTCGTNGTTACGTACCGGCCGGCTGAGGACAAAGAGCCTGCTTATTTAACTGGGATCGTAACCACGCAGTTTTCTATCTCGTTCGTAATTACGAAGGGAAAGGGATTGTCGTGACACCGGCCTGGTCTCCTCGCCGCAATAGCGAGACAGTCTTGCGAACGTAGTCTTGGAGTATCCCCTCGAGAGAAATGCGATACGCAAATAGCGATATTCCCTGGATGCAAGGAACTGGTCTTTATTTAAAGAAGACGGGTGGTATAGTCCATTCACGGTTACTTCACACTTTCCTGAAGCCCTGCTGAAGTTCCACTTCCAGGACATTCCTCCGCCTCGTGCAAGCAAAGCCTAACAGACTGTAGAAAATTACGTCAGAGGGACAACGGGCCGCATTCGTGCGCACTCAGTGTAATTNCAAGCAAAGCCTAACAGACTGTAGAAAATTACGTCAGAGGGACAACGGGCCGCATTCGTGCGCACTCAGTGTAATAATATTTTACATAAGAACTTATTATTAAATTTATACTAGGCATTACCAACACACCTATTATCTCGCTAATTTTTAACCACATTAATTGTAAATGAAATATTATAATTTANTACTTCACACTTTCCTGAAGCCCTGCTGAAGTTCCACTTCCAGGACATTCCTCCGCCTCGTGCAAGCAAAGCCTAACAGACTGTAGAAAATTACGTCAGAGGGACAACGGGCCGCATTCGTGCGCACTCAGTGTAATTATATTTTACATAAGAACTTATTATTAAATTTATACTAGGCATTACCAACACACCTATTATCTCGCTAATTTTTAACCACATTAATTGTAAATGAAATATTATAATTTATCAATAAAATATAAGTAAAATTTTAATTTAACAACAAATAAGGGAATTTCATGAACGATTGCGAAACGGCATATTTGGGAAACAACAAAACACGCCATACGCGGTTTAATTTTTCAAAGGCTTGATTTAAAAAAAGTGTGAATAAACCGCGAATAGACTATAACTGGTGCTACCACGTGGTTTGGGAACAAGGATGTCCCCTGCCTGCCGACCACAAAGGCGTCGGCTCGAATCCGGCNTGAACGATTGCGAAACGGCATATTTGGGAAACAACAAAACACGCCATACGCGGTTTAATTTTTCAAAGGCTTGATTAAAAAAAAGTGTGAATAAACCGCGAATAGACTATAACTGGTGCTACCACGTGGTTTGGGAACAAGGATGTCCCCTGCCTGCCGACCACAAAGGCGTCGGCTCGAATCCGGCCTCGGAGAGAAATGAGGGTGCAACATTTAGGTGTAATCGAGGTCAGATTTGTGTGAATCGTCCCGAAAATAAAACGGTAAGTTAATAAGTTAGTTAATTATTCCAACTTCTTTTATTGTTGGGGAATTTCCCACAGAATTAAGATCGTAAGTGAAATGTTACCTTATTTTCTGCGAGCACTTCAGATAAAATAATTTTGTACCTACTGAAAATTGTTCCAGTCCTTTGCAAGCATGGTAATTTCTTTCTTTTATTTCTTCTTCCAGACTGCTATGTAGCCGTAGCGAGATAAAGACTTTGTTCTGACAACACGTAGGTTACATCCCGTTACCTCCATTAGTCTCGCGGTATCAAACTAGCCTGTTCCGATTCTCTGCACGAGCGCATTGATGCACACTTCAATGCCACCTTCACTGGCAGCAAATTCAAATCCATTTTTTTTTTGGCGCGACGTGACGTAGGGAGGTGAATTGCTTCATACGATAATGCTATATTGGCGAGAAAGTAGTGTAATTAGTTTTAGAATGAAATTGCTTGTTTACTACAAGACTGGTATCTTACCAGGCACGAAATGCGTGAAGAAATATGCGTTTAAATGAAAACTGACTACACGAAACACATTAAGTTCCATATGTGCGTGTACTTGTGAGTGCGTACTCATTTATGAAATTTCGTAAGTTGATTGTGCGTGTACTTGTGAGTGCGTACTCATTTATGAAATTTCGTAAGTTGATTGTGCGTGTAAAGTATTAAATTTTAGTAGGTGTTTACAAGATAAGTTAGTAATCTACAATGTTTTCAGCGATAAAATTTTTCATGTTACTTTCAAATGTTTTGCACAGATTTTTATCACGTGGCTCATTTTTTGTACTAAAAATTAAGAGGGTATTTCCGTTGTTATAGTTTTATACACTGAAGAGCCAAAAAAAACTTGCTATAGACGTGCGTATGCAAATAACAGAGGTATGGAACCAATCAGAGTAACGCGATGCGGTCGGCAGCGCCTATATAAGACAACCAGCGTCTGGCAATGTTGCTAGATCGGTTACTGCTGCTACAATGGCAGGTTATCAAGATTTAAGTGAGTTTGAACGTGGTGTTATAGTCGGCGCACGAGAGATGGGACATAGCATCTCCGAGGTAGCGATAACATTTGGATGTTCGCGTACGACCATTTCACGAGTGTACCGTGAATATCGGGAATCCGGTAAAACATAAAATCTTCGACATCGCTGCGGCCGGAAAAAGATCGTGAACGAACGGGGCAAACGACGACTGACGAGAATCATGAAACGTGACAGACGTGCAACCCTTTCTCAAATTGGCGCAGATTTCAATGCCTCCTGCATACCTTCAGACATTAGTCGAGTCCATGCCACGTCGTCTTGCGGCACTTCTGCGTGCTCGTGGGGGCCCTACACGATATTAGGCAGGTGTACCAATTTTTTTGGCTCTTCAGTGTATTAACGCAAATTTATCAGCTAATCTACGCCACGTAGAGTTGATTAATCGACTACTGCTGTTCAATATAATCTGAGACTGCCTTTAGAAAGTACGGGGAACACGATTGACATGCAATCTAAAGGCAAAGTCATAGCAGACCTACTGTTACGTGTCTTTGGCTGCCGCCAGGCACTGCGTTTGTCTGATCCCAGCCGTCCTCCGTCAGTAGTGATTTGAANAAATTTTAGTAGGTGTTTACAAGATAAGTTAGTAATCTACAATGTTTTCAGCGATAAAATTTTTCATGTTACTTTTAAATGTTTTGCACAGATTTTTATCACGTGGCTCATTTTTTGTACTAAAAATTAAGAGGGTATTTCCGTTGTTATAGTTTTATACACTGAAGAGCCAAAAAAAACTGCTATAGACGTGCGTATGCAAATAACAGAGGTATGGAACCAATCAGAGTAACGCGATGCGGTCGGCAGCGCCTATATAAGACAACCAGCGTCTGGCAAAGTTGCTAGATCGGTTACTGCTGCTACAATGGCAGGTTATCAAGATCTAAGTGAGTTTGAACGTGGTGTTATAGTTGGCACACGAGAGACGGGACATAGCATCTGCGAGTTAGCGATAACATTTGGATTTTCGCGTACTACCATTTCACGAGTGTACCGTGAATATCGGGAATCCGGTAAAACATAAAATCTTCGACATCGCTGCGGCCGGAAAAAGATCGTGAACGAACGGGGCAAACGACGACTGACGAGAATCATGAAACGTGACAGACGTGCAACCCTTTCTCAAATTGGCGCAGATTTCAATGCCTCCTGCATACCTTCAGACATTAGTCGAGTCCATGCCACGTCGTCTTGCGGCACTTCTGCGTGCTCGTGGGGGCCCTACACTATATTAGGCAGGTGTACCAATTTTTTTGGCTCTTCAGTGTATTAACGCAAATTTATCAGCTAATCTACGCCACGTAGAGTTGATTAATCGACTACTGCTGTTCAATATAATCTGAGACTGCCTTTAGAAAGTACGGGGAACACTATTTACATGCCATCTAAAGGCAAAGTCATAGCAGACCTGCTGTTACGTGTCTTTGGCTGCCGCCAGGCACTGCGTTTGTCTGATCCCAGCCGTCCTCCGTCAGTAGTGATTTGAANCTGTTACGTGTCTTTGGCTGCCGCCAGGCACTGCGTTTGTCTGATCCCAGCCGTCCTCCGTCAGTAGTGATTTGAACGCGCTTATAGCTTAAGGCGCCTCTATAAAGGGTACGGTGTCGGAAACGCGAGAACAACGTTACGTAATAAAGTTTTGTGTTCCGTTGAAGCAAACCATCTTCAGATATGCTTGGAGATCCACGCAGATATTGCGGTGACTATGATGTCTCGCATTGCGTGTGTCCGTTGGTGACAGCAGTTACGATATTTTTGGTCGCGAAAGTCATCTCNGTGACTATGATGTCTCGCATTGCGTGTGTCCGTTGGTGACAGCAGTTACGATATTTTTGGTCGCGAAAGTCATCTCTGTGGTTCTCCGTCCCCCCACTGTAGTCCAGATTAAAATCCCATTTTTTTTTAATTACAACCTCCAAAAATATATTAAAGGACGACTATTTGACTCCAAAATCGACGTGGTGGATGCATTAGAGGTGATTTTAAAGCGCATATCAATAAATGAATATGAGAACGTCTCCCGAAAGTGGAAGAGAATTTGGGGCAAGTACAATATCCTTAATTGTAACTATTTTGATGGGAGAAAATTATATTTCGATCGAAATTTTTCGTCATGAATGTTTTATAGCATTATTGAAAAATCCGCGTAAATGCATTTTTCTATTTTCAGGCAGAATTTGTTGAATGGACAAATGGGTTTAGTCAAACACGATACCCCTCCTCCTGCCATATTCCAGTCGTGCGTATGTTTTGACTGTCGTAGAAAGAGAAGGAAAATTATCTTGAGATAGTCTGCAGCTGCACAACGGCACAGGGATGATCAAAAAGATTGCCTCGTGTCAGACCAGGAAACTCGTTTCAGAAACGTGGAGAACATTTTCAATGTGCTTCCTCTTTCTACAGCACTCTTTACATCCAGTGAAGCAATTCAATGTAATAGGAGTGCAGCCCTTCGTCGTTTTCGTTCGGATACATCCTGTATATTCGACCTATTTTTTGATGAGGAATCACCTGCCGAAGTTTGTAGAGTTTAGTTCCGTTATAAATATATATATGTATGTATGCATGTATGTATAATGGTGTCCGATTGTTTGGCGTTGTAGTGCCGGGACGCCTTCCTAGTGGGTAAAAAGTCCCGCGTACAGTTACCTGCCAGGTAGAAATTTTTTTTCGGGTGTAAAAATGCCCTTGCTGTGTCCTGCCAGGAGTTGGTTTTATTTTATATTTAAATTATTTTTGCAGAAGTCTATGGTAAACGCGTGCAAATATCCTGTGTGTAAAGGAGTTGCGACGTTGTCTGGAGACACGAAAGCCGACTTCTTAATTAGTACCGAGCTCATTTCATGTTAGCATCCTCTCAAGGCCCGGCAAGCATTTTTCCTTTCTTATAATCAGACACATAGTAACATGTCTTCACTGTATTGTAAAGCCGCGCTACTTAAAATATTGTAATTATGTCATTTGTTAAACTACGTATGATCCTTCAGTAATTTTGACAATCAGAAATATAAGATTAATAATTATTTATTATGTTAGGAAAGCAACATGTTCATTAGGAAAGATTCCATTAGCCCACATGTGACCCGTTTCCAACAGGTAACCTAATATACACTGTTTGCCAGTTTGTTCACAGTTTCCTCTCGTAACGAACTAGAGATTTACACTAACATTTGTATTGAAATTACATGTAAGAATGTCAGAATCGGATAATAAACAGTTTTAATCTAAATTTAACTGTGCCGTTTTACAACTGGCCGTTATTAAGGTACGTACATATGGGGTTTGAATATTTTATTATAAGTTTTGTTTGTAATAAANCAGAATCGGATAATAAACAGTTTTAATCTAAATTTAACTGTGCCGTTTTACAACTGGCCGTTATTAAGGTACGTACGTATGGGGTTTGAATATTTTATTATAAGTTTTGTTTGTAATACATTTTTCAAGTATTTGTTTTCTTTCAAGAAATGGGAGGGACAGTACGTATTATTTTTTTTCAAGGTTTAGTTAACACTGTCTAAACAAAAAATGTATAGATTATAACAAACTCGGTATTTTAAATATTGTACAGGTCTTCTTTCTAAGATTCCATTGTTGTGTGTGTAATGCTGGCTCGCTCTTTCACTGACCGGCAAGTCAAAGACAGTTGCAAAGTTTCAATACCTAGGCGCGAATTCATCCGATTTGTGGTTCACTTTATTTGAGCCGGGTATGATACGGGTCTTTGCGACATCGTGGTATTTTCTTATATCTTGCGACGGACTTTAGTTCCCAGTTATTTTCCCCAGCTGGGAGAGGAGTAATTCTATTTGAGGGCGGCATCCCCCTTTTCCTCCACACGGCCGCGGGAACTTAAGCTCTATTTCCTTCCGACGACGTCGTATCCTCTAGACGTAAATAATACTTTTGATGGCCTCTAATTCCCTTACGGCGTCCGGCAGGTTTCGTTATTGGTCATTCCCGCTACCATCCAGTGGCAGCATCTTACCGTAATACCCCCTGCGGCCTGCGCTTTCATTTCCGCTCTCTTCATAGAGGAGCACCGCAGCAACACGCCTGGCATTCTAGGATATGTCTTGATATGAACATTTAGAAGTTCACACATTTTTCTTTATTCTGGTTTCCGTGCGGTTTCTTCCGTAGTGCCGGTTACTCTGATCAAACAAAATATGTTGTGACACTAAGGGTTATTTTCGTAAAACAGAGCACGCTGACAGAATGTTTATTTTTTATCTGTTGTTTAAATCTGTATACATGATGTATCAGTACAGCGGTTACAAACTTTCAGGAGAGATAGAGTACACCTAGACGATCGGAAATCTCATAGCAATGCGTGGTCGGAAACGCTTTCCTGGTGCGGTAGTGACGACACAAAACACAAGAAAGGTGTTCGAAATGAACGACCCAGGGCTGTGATGCAGGACTCACATCTACGGCGCATTGAAGATCAGACGTTGGCGAAAATACCGGGCGTGTTCCGGACTTCCCCAGTAGCTGCCACGATGCGTGCAACAAGTTCCTCAACACTGTTAACGGGAGTTTCGTACACCAGTGCCTTCACGTAACCCAAGAAGAAGAAAGCAAGGTTCGTGTTCGTGTCCTTCCGTTCGTGTGTTTTGTGTCGTCACTACCGCACCAGGAAAGCGTTTCCGACCACGCAGTGCTATGTGATTTCCGATCGTCTAGGTGTACTCTATCTCTCCTGAAAGTTTGTAACCGCTGTACTGATACATACTGTATGCGATTTTTTTATGTCCCGGCACAATTAATCTCGTGATTAAGTACATAAAATACAACGAAGTATTAAAAAAATACGTTCATAAAGAGCATATAACTACTCATGCTCATGGTTTTAATGCGCAGAAGAGGAAAATGTACAGTCGGCTGCCGTATTTCAGAATAGATACACTAAAGAGCCAAAAAAAACTGGTACACCTGCCTAATATCGCGTAGGGCCCCCTGAGCACTCAGAAGTGCCGCAAGACGACGTGGCATGGGCTCGACTAATGTCTGAAGGTTTGCAGAAGGCAATTCACACCATGAATCCTGTGCAGGGCAGTCCACAAATCCAATCTGCGCCAATTTGAGAAAGGGTTACACGTCTGTCACGTTTCATGATTCTCGTCAGTCGTCGTTTGTCCCGTTCTTTCACGATCTTTTTCCGGCCGCAGCGATGTCGAAGATGTGATTTTTTTATCGGATTCCCGATATTCACGGTACACTCGTGAAATGATCGTACGCGTACATACAAATTTTATCGCTACCTCGGAGTTATTATGTCCCATCTCTCTTGCGCCGACTATAACACCACGTTCAAACTCACTTAAGTCTTGATAACCTGGCACTGTAGCAGCAGTAACTGATCTAGCTGCCGACCGCATCGCGTTACTCTGATTGGTTCCATACCTCTGTTATTTGCATACGCACGTCTGTACCAGTTTTTTTTTGCTCTTCAGTGTATAGTACTCCTCAAATTGCAATTTTTCGTTCTGCGGCAGTTTGCCACATTTCTTGTTTATCAGTTAAGAGTAATAAACAAGAATTTTCTTGCGTTTCTCGAACCAGAATTGCCTACTCTTCCAGCGTACTGAATACGTGCGAGTATATAAATCGTGGCAAATAATGGGATAGTTTCTGTTTGCCATTTAAATTAACGTAGTATTACTTATACAAGTTAAAGTCTGGGATTAATAAAAACAAATAGGGCATCTTGTGTCTCGGAAAGACAATTATGCAACGACTGTGCTACCCCCTTTTCCCGTTATAATTATTGAGTGTTACATTTTATTGTTCACTCCTGTGAATGTGAATACATTTTTTTATTGAAAATATTAGCACTTTGAGGTACACAGTCCCTTGTAGCAAATTAATTGTTAGCCGCATTCGTCGTTAAGTGCCAAATTCGTAAAAGGCGTTTATTTTTCTTCAGAAAAGCGGTTATTAAATACATTATTTAAGGGAAAAATAACCTTTTATTACGATAAATGGTATGGTACTAAGTTATTAAGGTTTTTCAGTGACGTGCGTACGTATGCTGATTAAAAAACTGGTGTAATTACAATACAATAACGCTTCCACTCATGTCTTTAAAATAGGTCATTCCACAAGTTTAATAATACCATGCTAAGTCGTGAAAAGTAGTNTAACGCTTCCACTCATGTCTTTAAAATAGGTCATTCCACAAGTTTAATAATACCATGCTAAGTCGTGAAAAGTAGTAAAAGTTGTATACCTATATCAATTAAGTGTACAGGGGTTACAATGTTTCTTGTTGATTGAAATTAATCATGGCATACATTATTTCATTATGTAATTAATCAGGTTCCACTGGAAGTAGTTTGTTGTAAGAGTTTGAATTGGCTACAGGATGTCTGAAAAGAGTGCGGCAAATATGAAATCAAGCGCTTTTATGCACTTTACAAAATATTTGGGGTTGAATTTACAATGCAATCTGTCACTACACTTACCTTGCACCACAGCAACCTTATGAACTTTCGCGTTGGGATGGTTTCATATGTGCAAGGAGCTGCACAAGATTCTGCGTGAAATGTCCATCTACCTGTGACATTATCTGCGTTACAAGGGTGCAATTGGTTGCCAGCCAGGTACCCTGAAAAATTGTGTCTNTCCATCTACCTGTGACATTATCTGCGTTACAAGGGTGCAATTGGTTGCCAGCCAGGTACCCTGAAAAATTGTGTCTGTTTCCTTGGCAACCGTTCGATTGAGAGTGTTACACCAAGTCATTGGTTTTTGCACATTCATGTACACATGAATATGACGTCATTAAAAGCGATGAACTTCCACGGGTTACAAACACTTGTTGCATAATAACATGTCATCCCCTATTTTGCCAATGAAATGGGATGATATTTACCAAAAANGGGTTACAAACACTTGTTGCATAATAACATGTCATCCCCTATTTTGCCAATGAAATGGGATGATATTTACCAAAAAAAGTTCGCAGATTTTATATCTCGATACAAGAAAACAGTATTCAAGGAATGGTTCTTTCATCTCTTATAGGTTTGATTATTTCAAATTGAAACCATGAATTAATGTAGGAGATAGATCGTCTAATTTGTTATAGGAAATTACCTCATAGCTTAACATGGAGATCAATTCATTCAACCTTTATAATAACACGTAACTATGGATAGCACTTGAAGGCGATTTATATTCTTGCGATTATTATGCGACGTTCAAGATTACCAACCCTGTAAAATATTTTTGGTTACTACAGGCTGTAACCACGCCTGAAGAAGAAAAAAAAAATATGGTGCACTTGCAACTCGCCCCTTTCAACTTCCAACCCAAACGACTTCAAGGCAGTCACTTTCGTACCGTAATATTATATTGCGCTTATTTTAATTTTAAAGTTAACTGTAGGTATTTTGCCGGGATGCAGTGTTTAAGTTACACGGTGGTGTGGCATTCGATTTTATGTCGAGGCAGGAATTTTTATCCTCTTGCGCCCGCCTTTAGTATTTGTTAATGTTACGTGATGCCTTTAAATAAACTTTAATGGTAGAAAGGATGTATGTGTAGAATGTTTATTTCATAAAACGTAAGTTCAGAAATGGCCTTATCTGCGGCATTTTCATGAAATGGTTAACAGTTTGTGAGTTTGGTGCACATTTATTGGTTTTCAAAGAAGACTTTAAGTTAGTCGTCTATACACACCATTACAGGAACATCAATTTTTCGTCAGTTGTGTACTTAAACGTGCCAGCGTCCTAAATGTCCATTTTACACCGGGTATGATTACCACACTGAGAAAAAGGTTTTTTTAAAAAATCAAATAAAGTTCGTTTGGCCCAACCAAATTTATTGTTTGTTGAGCGGCAATAAAATATTTTCTTGTTGAAACCAAATTATTTTGTTGTTCTTATTTGGTTGCCCCAAACAAAGATTTGATTTTTGGAGATAAATATATTTTTGGCTCTTACGTACATTAAACAGTTTCGGTTAATATAAAATAAATTTGGAAGCCTGACCGCAATTCGAACCTAGATCCTTCGCGCTTTAACATTGCGCCCTAGCAACTTTATTTAAAGCTGGTGGAATAGGAACGTTTTGAAATAAATATAGTTGGAATACTGGACAACATGTACAAATAAATATTTCAGGTTTTACAACTTTGCTTTTTATTTTGCTGTTGAAATTGTTTTTTATGATGTTTATACCATTATTAAGCATCAATAAATGCACTAACAAACAATAGTACTGTTCTAATTGTCACAAAAAATACAAACTCATCAGCTGTATTCTCGAACGAAGGCAATCAAAATGAGTCCAATCAAATATATGCAGTTGATTCGACTAAATATTTTGTTGACAGTATAATTTCTTTTGACCTAACACAGAGGATTTGATAATTCAGGCCTGTATTTTGTTAGAAGAACAAAATTGATTTTGTTGCTTTTCAAGCTTTGTTTACTCAAAAAAAATTTTTGTTAGGGAAAATTAATATTTTTTTGGCTCTATACAAAAAATTATTTTGATGGCTGAAACAAATCTTTCTGTCGGCGCATACTGGCAAGTGGATTGGCGAATTGACCCTATTCAAGTTGAGATCACCTGTCATGTGGAACACGACATGCAGTCCATCATGCTCATTTCTATAAATAAAGAAATGTTAATTTTTTGCACGCGAAAATTATAAGCGAGTGAAGAGATTTGAGCGGCTCTTAACATCAAGTTCTTGAGAGCCGATTAGGGTGAAACGATTTTAGTATGGAGCAGCTCCGGAATGAAAGGGTGGGGGATGCGGGAGATATCTGAGAGAACCCGTCGACCAGCGGCATCGTCCGACACGATTCCCATATGCGAAAATCCGGGAGCGACCCCGCCCGGTTCGCCTAGGTGGGAGGCGAGTAGTCTAGTCATTACACCACCGAGGCCCCCACGAAAATTATAACTGATGAGAGTAGTATTCATGTAGGCTCAAAATAAACAAAACACTAGCAAAAGAATGGAATCACATGCGTGCGACTAAGACCAAAAACCGCCATAATTGTTACTAAACCCATAAACTTTAAATACAAGGAGTGTTTATAAACACATTATACTCTTCCATATCTTGCTGGAAAATAATTCGCTTGTAGTTGTATATATATATANAGGAGTGTTTATAAACACATTATACTCTTCCATATCTTGCTGGAAAATAATTCGCTTGTAGTTGTATATATATATATGTAATTTTCAAAACTTTGACCAACTGAATTACAGCTGATCGGCTTGCAATATGACCGCCAACGTGATGATGAACGGTAAGTCGCATATTGATGTTTAAAACGTAAATATTTTCACTTAAGGCGCCCGTCTACCTGAAGATATGTTCCGCCTTTAAGGCACGGCAACAAGAAAGCTATGGTGGCGACACTGCAACACGCATCGCCGCTAAGCGCAAGACTCCAAACTGGCGCACAGGCTTTCCGCCGTACGTAATTTACAATTAGACTTCAAGCGTTGACCCTGAAATTTTATTGACTAGATGTTTATAGCGAAGTTCGCTGAATGGCCTCATACTAGATTCGAAAATATTCACCCCAAATATTTTAAGCTATAATATTCGGTTTTGGCTCCGTTGAAGAACTTCAAAATAGTGTTTGCAATGAGCGTGGTATGTCGAAAGCTGTATTTCGTCCTAGTCTGCGTTTTTTTTTTCGTCTGCAAACATATTGAATGCACGTAAAACAGTTTAGTAATAAATCTGTGTCGGCTCATTATAATCAAACTGCAACACATTTTGCACGCCGGGCATACTACCACACAAACGATGAAGACGATATGACCTCATTATAGTTAGCTGCGAAAGAGACTGCTCAATAATTTATTAAGTTATGCCGGAGGTTGAGCCTGTGTTGTCTCTGGCCGCGTGACAGCCATTGCGTNTCCATCTACCTGTGACATTATCTGCGTTACAAGGGTGCAATTGGTTGCCAGCCAGGTACCCTGAAAAATTGTGTCGGTTTCCTTGGCAACCGTTCGATTGAGAGTGTTACACCAAGTCATTGGTTTTTGCACATTCATGTACACATGAATATGACGTCATTAAAAGCGATGAACTTCCAAGGGTTACAAACACTTGTTGCATAATAACATGTCATCCCCTATTTTGCCAATGAAATGGGATGATATTTACCAACAAAAGTTCGCAGATTTTATATCTCGATACAAGAAAACAGTATTCAAGGAATGGTTCTTTCATCTCTTATAGGTTTGATTATTTCAAATTGAAACCATTTTAAATATTTCAAGTCTCCTACCTCTTACGAATTAATGTAGGAGATAGATCGTCTAATTTGTTATAGGAAATTACCTCATAGCAATTGTACCTCTAGTTAAGTATCAACCTTTATAATAACACGTAACTATGGATAGCACTTGAAGGCGATTTATATTTTTGCGATTATTATGCGACGTTCAAGATTACCAACCCTGTAAAATATTTTTGGTTACTACAGGCTGTAACCACGCCTGAAGAAGAAACATAAAATATGGTGTACTTGCAACTCGCCCCTTTCAACTTCCAACCCAAACGACTGCAAGGCAGTCACTTTCGTACCGTAATATTATATTGCGCTTATTTTAATTTTAAATTTAACTGTAGGTATTTTGCCGGGATGCAGTGTTTAAGTTACCCGGTGGTGTGGCATTCGATTTTATGTCGAGGCAGGAATTTTTATCCTCTTGCGCCCGCCTTTAGTATTTGTTAATGTTACGTGATGCCTTTAAATAAACTTTAATGGCAGAAAGGATGTATGTGTAGAATGTTTATTTCATAAAACGTAAGTTCAGAAATGGCCTTATCTGCGGCATTTTCATGAAATGGTTAACACTTTGTGAGTTTGGTGCACATTTATTGGCTTTCAAAGAAGACTTTAAGTTAGTCGTCTATACACACCATTACAGGAACATCAATTTTTCGTCAGTTGTGTACTTAAACGTGCCAGCGTCCTAAATGTCCATTTTACACCGGGTATGATTACCACACTGAGAAAAAGGTTTTTTTAAAAAATCAAATAAAGTTCGTTTGGCCCAACCAAATTTATTGTTTGTTGAGCGGCAATAAAATATTTTCTTGTTGAAACCAAATTATTTTGTTGTTCTTATTTGGTTGCCCCAAACAAAGATTTGATTTTTGGAGATAAATATATTTTTGGCTCTTACGTACATTAAACAGTTTCGGTTAATATAAAATAAATTTGGAAGCCTGACCGCAATTCGAACCTAGATCCTTCGCGCTTTAACATTACGCCCTAGCAACTTTATTTAAAGCTGGTGGAATAGGAACGTTTTGAAATAAATATAGTTGGAATACTGGACAACATGTACAAATAAATATTTCAGGTTTTACAACTTTGCTTTTTATTTTGCTGTTGAAATTGTTTTTTATGATGTTTATACCATTATTAAGCATCAGCAAATGCACTAACAAACAATAGTACTGTTCTAATTGTCACAAAAAATACAAACTCACCAGCTGTATTCTCGAACGAAGGCAATCAAAATGAGTCCAATCAAATATATGCAGTTGATTCGACTAAATATTTTGTTGACAGTATAATTTCTTTTGACCTAACACAGAGGATTTGATAATTCAGGCCTGTATTTTGTTAGAAGAACAAAATTAATTTTGTTGCTTTTCAAGCTTTGTTTACTCAAAAAAAAATTTTGTTAAGGAAAATTAATATTTTTTTGGCTCTATACAAAAAATTATTTTGTTGGCTGAAACAAATCTTTCTGTCGGCGCATACTGGCAAGTGGATTGGCGAATTGACTCTATTCAAGTTGAGATCGCCTGTCATGTGGAACACGACATGCAGTCCATCATGCTCATTTCTATAAATAAAGAAATGTTAATTTTTTGCACGCGAAAATTATAAGCGAGTGAAGAGATTTGAGCGGCTCTTAACATCAAGTTCTTGAGAGCCGATTAGGGTGAAACGATTTTAGTATGGAGCAGCTCCGGAATGAAAGGGTGGGGGATGCGGGAGATATCTGAGAGAACCCGTCGACCAGCGGCATCGTCCGACACGATTCCCATATGCGAAAATCCGGGAGCGACCCCGCCCGGTTCGCCTAGGTGGGAGGCGAGTAGTCTAGTCATTACACCACCGAGGCCCCCACGAAAATTATAACTGATGAGAGTAGTATTCATGTAGGCTCAAAATAAACAAAACACTAGCAAAAGAATGGAATCACATGCGTGCGAGTAAGACCAAAAACAGCCATAATTGTTACTAAACCCATAAACTTTAAATACTAGGAGTGTTTATAAACACATTATACTCTTCCATATCTTGCTGGAAAATAATTCGCTTGTAGTTGTATATATATATATGTAATTTTCAAAACTTTGACCAACTGAATTACAGCTGATCGGCTTGCAATATGACCGCCAACGTGATGATGAACGGTAAGTCTCATATTGATGTTTANGATGATGAACGGTAAGTCGCATATTGATGTTTAAAACGTAAATATTTTCACTTAAGGCGCCCGTCTACCTGAAGATATGTTCCGCCTTTAAGGCACGGCAACAAGAAAGCTATGGTGGCGACACTGCAACACGCATCGCCGCTAAGCGCAAGACTCCAAACTGGCGCACAGGCTTTCCGCCGTACGTAATTTACAATTAGACTTCAAGCGTTGACCCTGAAATTTTATTGACTAGATGTTTATAGCGAAGTTCGCTGAATGGCCTCATACTAGATTCGAAAATATTCACCCCAAATATTTTAAGCTATAATATTCGGTTTTGGCTCCGTTGAAGAACTTCAAAATAGTGTTTGCAATGAGCGTGGTATATCGAAAGCTGTATTTCGTCCTAGTCTGCGTTTTTTTTTCCGTCTGCAAACATTTTGAATGCACGTAAAACAGTTTAGTAATAAATCTGTTTCGGCTCATTATAATCAAACTGCAACACATTTTGCACGCCGGGCATACTACCACACAAACGATGAAAACGATATGACCTCATTATAGTTAGCTGCGAAACAGACTGCTCAATAATTTATTAAGTTATGCCGGAGGTTGAGCCTGTGTTGTCTCTGGCCGCGTGACAGCCATTGCGTTTTACTGTACTGTAAAAGTTATTTGGGAAATTCCACGTAAAAGCAGTCTCTGCAAAACATTCTTTATAAAATCTTTTACGTGCAGTTCTATTATGAGTTTTATATTTCTGAAGACGTTCACGTCGGATACGTACCGTATTACCTCAGAAAATATTTTTGGTCGCGTTTGCCTATCTAAATCATAATGAAATACTAGAATTGGTAATTTTTTTTAATGGTGACGGCTACAATTTTTACTGGCTTCGCAATATTATATTACTTGTTTAAAAAAAAAAATGTAAGATACAAATCTTATCCTATTATGTGGCATAAAATTTCGGAATTATCTTAATATTAATTTTTTTCGGTCCAGTAGGAGATGCAAGAAGGTCTAAAAAGCATATTAAAGTTTTTATCTTAGAAAAGCTGTAACTTTAAATTATCTCTAAACTATTTCAGAAGTTACAGCTATCAGGACTGAAGTCCTGAATTTGAGAGAAAAGCAGTCATATTCAGGGAAAGGTTGGATCACCCATCACCGTGTTGCCTGTACCATGCCTAACGTGTTATAAGTATATTGCATTGTATTGTACATACAAAAACATTGGGTCATTCGGACGATTCCAATACGTAAACCAAAGTAGTGTATAGATCGCAAAATTGTCTCTGCTGTAGAAACAGAAGATTAGTAGTTTACGGCATTAGTTGTGAATACGGCTGTCCAGTTTTTGCAATTCTCATAAACATTCGCAAAAATAAAAATTGCTCCTAAACAGAAAATGAGCCTCACAGAAAATGTAATCTTCGGGATCACCTCTTACTATCATTCCCTACAAAAGTTTCACCGCTCCTGTCAATTGTTAACGTGAATATGCTGCCTGCATTAGAATGACGTCAGCGTCACCTGTTTCAGCTGTGGAATAATTAATAGTCTATGCCACATTTCCTTGGAATATTTCCCGCCTTCGCCCCCCCCCCCCNGAAATCAAACATACTTAATAAATTACCTTTTGTACACATTTGACTGTCAGGGACGTCTGCAAGGGGGAGCTGAAGGGGCTGCAAACCCTCCCAGAAATATTAAAAAATATATAAACAAATTTTGAAAATTAACTGAAAATCGTGTACTGAAAATTGAAATAAACTATTTCAAAACGTTTTCCTAGAGCGTGCACTTAAAATAAAATTATATTTTACACTGGCAACATGTGTTTTCCTTATTGTGCAAAGTGCTCACTTCAAAACTTGAGGTTCTGTCCCTCACAAAGTAAAATCCTGTACACGCAACATAATGTAACAAGTTCATCCTGTCCCACCTCTTTCTTTGGCTTTTCAAATTCCTGCAAAATTAAGTATTTTTGTTCAGTTCCCATGTAAGTGCCGGTCACGTATAGTCTATTAGCGGTTTCTTAATACTTTTTAAATCATCCTTTGGAAGAACGCCCCACGTATTACGTGTTTGGCTATTTCCTAAATATGTCTTATATCAAAAGCAATTTGTGTTTGTGTTCAAGGTAAAAAAATATATTTTGGTTACATTTTTATTTCTCATTTATATTATATCATTTAAAATTAATACGAATATAAATATAGAGAAAATAGGTGATTTTTAAATTACTAGTAAGAAATAGTTCGTATGCAAGATATTATTATTCTGAGTGCGCACGAATGCGGTGCTTTGTCCCTTTGGCGTAATCTTCCCAGACTCGGTCAAGCTGAGTTTGCATGAGGAGGGGTAATATCCTGGAAATAGAACTTTAGCAGGGTTTCAGAAAATTTAGAAGTGACCGTGAATTGTCTCCTTTCCTTAGGAATTAAGTTCGCGGAAGAGAGTATGTGCGCGAGAGAGCGGGCGTGTGCGCGCACACACACCTGGGGCCCCAGTGGCGCGTGGCCGGCTTGCCATTGGCGGGCGCGTGAGGTTGGCACCCCTGCCCGCCCTTCGCCAGCAGCCGAGAGCGGAGAGGGAGGCCGCGCTTCGGCAGTCGCGAGCCGGAGCTGCTCGCGCGCGGACGTATCTAGGGGAAGGACAGCGTCCGTGCTCGCACCCCTCGGCGCCCCGTCGGCTCTCGCGTAAGTCTACGGGTACCGTCCCCCTATCCGTCTATCGGCATTTCTCTCTCGCTCACTCATCCCCACGTGATGTTCTCTCTCGGCTAGGCCTCCCCTATTCGGTAGGCGTCAGGGGAAACATCCCAATCCTACCCCCTCTCCCGGAATTGTTTCAATTAATTCTTTTTTTTTTTTCCCCCGATGATGCTCGTTATCTGGCCGCGTCGGCGACGGGCTGTCACTCGGCGGCGCGGGCGACCGCAGAAAAATCGCTGTAACCTGTCACAAGAGTTGGTTACCGCCACCCCGTCCCCTCGGTTATCGAGATACGATGGTTCCTGTTAATATCGGATTATTTTTGCCCGTATTTTGACGTATCGGTGACAGCGAATGAACGTTCCAGTAATTAACTTTCTGTCCCAGCTGAATGGAAATAATGTGTGACGCGAACGTTTCGTGCGGAATATTTTACGGTGGGCGGTTCGTAAACGCCTGAAAACTTCTTTTGGGAAATTTCAGTTTTAATTTTACTGGTGTGAATATATATATATATTACAATACCAACAGTGGTGAAAATAAATCAATATACACATATCTTTAATGCGTATTTTTTTTAAATTTAAATGATGATAGTGAAAATTATTTATAAGTTATTGAAAATATTATTTTTTTTCACAATTTAACGATAAGTTAGCCGACAAGTATTTCATTAAAATATAACCACTGTAATTTTCTTTTATGTCGATATCGTTTTCTTCTGGCTCTTTGACACTGCAACTATTTAGTTTAGTTGTGAGTATTTTTCGTGTGATTTTCTTTACATCATGAAAAATTTGCTGCAAGGTTTTTTACGTATCTCGTTTTAAAATGAAGCTATTAAATTTTCCGCTGTTTCGTTGCTTTTAAAATATAAATAAGACAACTTTTGTTTATAAATTTTATTACTATTTCAAAATGAGTGAATTTTTTAAATCTTTACAACATATAAATGTTAATACAAAACGTAAACTGCCATTATGCGTATTTAAAGTTTAACTTTCAATGTCTGGTCGTGGTTAAAGTGATAAATTCAGCTCGTAGCTGTGTGGTGTTGTGCTTCCCTTGTCTTTTTGCGGCGGCAGACGCCGGTCGAAAATAATGGGAAACATGGGCAACCAGGTTTCGCGGCCGGCAGGCTGTTAATGTCGGCCAGATAAAAGAGACTTCACATCAAACACACTAATTTGTGTTTTAATTACATGCTTCGTGCACGTGGTACAGTCGCGGAACGTGGCGAGGGAGCATCGTCCCTGCTCTCCCCTGCGACCGCATTTTCGCTTGGTAAATCGCGGAAACTGCGCTTTGCTTACTTTCCATTTTGAACGGTTCGTTGGTGTACTTGATGGACCTTGGGGAGAGAAAGAAAAAACAACGAGCACCCCTCCCCCCAGTAGCCAATTTGCATAGTTTACGTAATTTTCCGGGAAGGTAACCAAACGTGAGATCTTTAATTTTGCAGTATTCATGGTGTCCTATTACATAACAAATGTCCGTATCTCAGATGTTGTAACACCAGTGATTTTTCTTAGTTTTATTCAACGTAAACATACCTTATTGCCTACTGTAATTTCTTTTCGTTATCATTCCCGTAATTTTTTTTTATTTCCAGTTTAAACAACACGCGTCTCTTAAAGGAGCTGTGATTCTTCGGACAGTTTTACACTTGTTCTTCAGGAGTGACATCTTATTTCACGAACACCAACTTCGCGCCGTGCGGCAGCCAGCGGTGTAGCTGCGATAACATGCAGCGAG
>NQII01003557.1:33117-75524 GCA_002778355.1 Clitarchus hookeri
TCACTGTTTCCTGTTTGTAAATTATAATGTAACTATGGGTTGTTCAGCGCTTATGAAAGCCCTGCTTAATATATACTTGTAAGCGCACTGTGTATTCTTCCATCGAATGTAAAATTAACATTCCCTGGGGCCTGATCACTTTATTCGTGCCTCAGTTAAGGGAAACTGTAAAATTTTATGGAAAGTAATTATTGTACAAATTTGATAATTCTTACACGTGTATGCATTTATTAAACGGAAAATGAAATAAACAACTTTGGTATTCACGAATGTTTACCTTATGTTTTTTTTTTTTTTTTATTCAACGTTAAGACATGGAACTACTTTCCCTCCTTCGTTGTCAACAATATGCGTGCAGGTAGGGGGCAGTGACATTTTTCAAAGGTTGATTTCTCTGAAGTAGTCACTTTACCGTGCACAGCCTTTAGGTTGCATTCATGGCGTGTAGTCTATTCACTGTTTCTTCACATTTGTTTGATNGAAGTGGTCACTTTACCGTGCACAGCCTTTAGGTTGCATTCATGGCGTGTAGTCTATTCACTGTTTCTTCACATTTGTTTGATCAGACCTTTGAAAAATCACCCCATATATAAAGTGTTTGGTTTTTTTCTATGTATGTTGTTTACTACAAACGTTTTATACTTGTGTTAACAAATAAGTACCTTATTTTTAGTAAAATAAAATATTCTCGTATGTGTTTTTAAAAATTATAATATTTTATTTACAATTAATGTGATTAAAAACAGTGAGAAAATTTTGAGTTGGTAATGCCTAGTATGAAATAGTTCTTATCCAAAATTGTATTACAATGAGTGCGAAATAATTTGGTGCGCTGTCCCTTTGTTGTAATTTTCTAGACTCGGTCGTAGCTTAAAGTTTTAATAAAAATTGACCTCTTTGGAACAATGCGCACCTAGTGGCGGAAATTCACCCTATGCCAAACTCTCCCATAAGAAAACTCGTTTTGTTCGTAACCCGAGTAGTATTAACCCAAACTCGGTAAAGTTTTGTTTGCATGAGGCGGAGGGATATTTTAGAAGTAGGACTTTAGCAGGGCTTCAGAAAAGTGTGACGTAATCGTGAATGGGTTATAGTGAGAGTTCTTGGCCTGCAGTGGGCTGCACCTGTGTACCCTAGAGAGGGAATGCCTTTGCAACTGCATATATAGTGTAGGCCTACATGTGACAACGCAACATGGCGGTCACCCGTACAAGTACTAGCCATACCCGACNCCTGGCGGTCACCCGTTCAAGTACTAGCCATACCCGACGCCAATTAACTCTGAAATCACGGGACCCCTAAATATACCAACGCGGTATGGCGAAGGCACTTCTCGTTTCCTGTTTACGTGTTACCATCCTCTTATACGCTATCCACAGTTAACTCAACACTTTTGAAAGCCACCTATGGAGTATGTCACTGCCCTGCCTGCATATTTTAACTGGTACACTGAATGGCATGTGCACAATAAAGGTGGTAACTGCGGAGGGAAAGTAGTTCCATGTATTTAAGTGTAATTAAAAGGGAAAGGTAAACGTTTGCGATTACTGAAATGATTCCTTTTGCTATCTGGTTTTTATGCTTACAAATGAAAAATTAGCGAGTTTGTAGAAAATTTACTTTTGTAATAATTTTTCAGTTTCACTTGACCGACGCATGAATAAAGCAACCGGATCCATAGCAATGTTAATAACGTATGGTGGAAGAATATACGGTACGCACACAAGTAAATGTTAAGTAGGGCTTTCAAAAGTGCTTAGTTTACCGTGAAAAGCCTGTACCTTCCTTCACAACGCCATTAAGGCTCGGCGTAAAACATTATATCCTATTATGTCATTTCCTGCTGATGTGACGTAAGTTTTTTGTGATGTAGTTATAAAAATTCGGCTCTACAAGTTTGGTTGTTTGAATTGTTCTATCGTATAGACATGAAATCCGAACTATCAGCATACCATTTCGTTAAAAATAGGATAATAAAAATATTCTCTGCCTTTTTGCAACCACCAAATAAAGCACTGTAAAATTAAGTGCATGTAATAAAAAAATAACTAATAAAGTGTACATTTTTTATATGCTATTACACGAAAATGGAGAATTTCTGCATAAGAAGCGAAGTGGAGCCTTAATATTTTCAAACATACTGTAATACATAGCTTCAGGCGTTGCAATAGCGTTGTTTGTGCGGAACTGTACTGGTATCAGTATAACGCGCTGCAATACATCTGGACCAATAAGAAATGTGTGCGCGCTCCATGTAACTGGCTGCATCTGTTTACAAGACAATGGAACATAATCTCAACAACTAATGATATGTCCCACCCGCGGAGGAGTTCTCTATTGCACGCAGTTTTCTGTTGTGTAGGTAAAACGTAGATCATTACAACTACTTCCTACGTGATTTTCAAGTTGTAGGACATTGTAACTGATACAATTAAGGCTAATACAGAGCCAATATTTTTTACTTGATTTAGAGAAGATTTCTTTGATTTGTTATATAATAGTTACTAATAATAAATTGATAAACATATCTCCCATAAAAAAAATTTGTCGTGAATTTTTAACTTCAAGTCTAAATTCGTACAAAGTTCATAAAGTTATTTTAACACAACTTTTGATTTCAGCTGAAGTAATTATTGAAATCGCATTAGTGGCATATTTCAATTTCTTTGAAATCTTAGCACTTGTCTAATCAGCGATAGGGTTAAACTTATTAATGTTTTGACTTTAAATTTCACTACAAAATATAAGATTGAAATACATATGAACGGCATAATAGGTTTCCAAGAAATATTTTTCATACCTTTAAACGAACAGTTATTTCGAGTTGTAGCGTAACGTATTAATTTGTTCAATTTTGTGACTTGTACAAAAAAATATAAATTATTATTTTTATATCTCGTTTTATTTCTTTTTTCATAGGTAATTTTTTCCCCTTGTCATAATTTTTTTAGGCTATTTAAAATGACAACGGAAAAGGACTTAACATGCTAAAAATGTATAAAGTAGGTTTAGACTCCTGAATGNAGTTGTAGCGTAACGTATTAATTTGTTCAATTTTGTGACTTGTACAAAAAAATATAAATTATTATTTTTATATCTTGTTTTATTTCTTTTTTCATAGGTAATTTTTCCCCATTGTCATAATTTTCTTAGGCTATTTAAAATGACAACGGAAAAGGACTTAACATGCTAAAAATGTATAAAGTAGGTTTAGACTCCTGAATGNTTAGGCTATTTAAAATGACAACGGAAAAGGACTTAACATGCTAAAAATGTATAAAGTAGGTTTAGACTCCTGAATGACTTTAACATAGCGCTCTAGGAAGCATCTCTTAGGATCTACTTTCCCGCTAATTTCGTAACCTTCCGCTTTATGTAGGAATACTTTCAACGCTGCACCGATAACTCATTTAAGGATCGCTCAAGTGTAAATGCAAACCTGTTACTGATATGAAAGTCAATATGTTGCTCATATCCAAGCCTTTGCATTTACGAGCGTAAAACATTGCTGCCAGCAAATTTAAACGTAGCAATGAATACGACATAAAAACATGGCTGTCAACTTTACTGCTTATAGTATGTCTGTCTAAGAATGCTAGGGACATAAATAAATGCTAAACTTGTTCACCGAAGTCCAAGGGTCTTTGGGAGCCAGTAGTGAAAACCCAACAAACCGCAATACTAGATAATAGTTTCTGCCAACTCTGTAAATAAATATTTTACATAATGGCGTATTATTTTAACATGATATTTTGCGTTACAAATAAATGGACGAATTTACAGCAAAACAAACAGCTCGACAAGAATCCGCCCCTCTGGCGAAATATTTTGTTCACAAAGTTGGCAAAAGATTGCTGCATGTGATTGATTGCCCTTTTTGGGAATTTCTGTATTGGCCGCTAGAAACCTGTAAATTTTGATTATCGTTCTTGGCGTTGATTTATGTTCCTGTCCCTCTTAAAGTNTGTATTGGCCGCTAGAAACCTGTAAATTTTGATTATCGTTCTTGGCGTTGATTTATGTTCCTGTCCCTCTTAAAGCCTGATTCTAGAAGTGCACCAGGAGGCCGCGGTGGCATAGTGGCTAGACTGCTAGCCTTCCGCGTAGGCGAACCGGGCTCGATTCCCGACGGGATCGCCCCCGGATTTTCGCATGTAGGAATCGTGCGGAACGATGCCGCTGGTCGACAGGTTTTCTCGGTTATCTCCCGTTTCCCCCGACATTTAATTCCGGCGCCGCTTCATACTCACCTCGCTTCACCCTCATTGGCTCTGAAGACCTCGATGTTAAGAGCCGCCTAGATCTTTTCACTAGACTATCCCTTGGCCAATTTACGCTATTTTCTTATTATAGACTTTTCAGGTTTATTCTAATTCCTATTATTCCGCTTTATCCCCCATTATCTTTGATAATATTTTTATGTAACAATTTCTGCGAAGGCCATCTTCTTTGACTTATAGGAACGGGTCTGCAAGCAAGTAGAAATGGTTTTCACATGATGAATCTTATTAAGGCGAGTTGTAATAATCTTATATGCAAGTTATTAAAATTATTTTGGTATATAGTTGTTGTATCGAATATTTGGCTTTCATTTATAGCATTATTGAGGTTTACACAGATTTGGAATAATCTGCACAGTTGTTTCCGTATAGCGTAGTATCGTGAAGCGTGAAGAAGCGAAGAGTAAAGTAAAACGATATTCCCTTGATAGTAATAATTGGGAATAACACCACAAATGTAGAAATACAGTAATAAGTGACGTNTGTATTGGCCGCTAGAAACCTGTAAATTTTGATTATCGTTCTTGGCGTTGATTTATGTTCCTGTCCCTCTTAAAGTCTGATTCTAGAAGTGCACCAGGAGGCCGCGGTGGCATAGTGGCTAGACTGCTAGCCTCCCGCGTAGGCGAACCGGGCTCGATTCCCGACGGGATCGCCCCCGGATTTTCGCATGTAGGAATCGTGCGGAACGATGCCGCTGGTCGACAGGTTTTCTCGGTTATCTCCCGCTTCCCCCGACATTTAATTCCGGCGCCGCTTCATACTCACCTCGCTTCACCCTCATTGGCTCTGAAGACCTCGATGTTAAGAGCCGCCTAGATCTTTTCACTAGACTATCCCTTGGCCAATTTACGCTATTTTCTTATTATAGACTTTTCAGGTTTATTCTAATTCCTATTATTCCGCTTTGTCCCCCATTATCTTCGATAATATTTTTATGTAACAATTTCTGCGAAGGCAATCTTCTTTGACTTATAGGAACGGGTCTGCAAGCAAGTAGAAATGGTTTTCACATGATGAATCTTATTAAGGCGAGTTGTAATAATCTTATATACAAGTTATTAAAATTATTTTGGTATATAGTTGTTGTATCGAATATTTGGCTTTCATTTATAGCATTATTGAGGTTTACGCAGATTTGGAATAATCTGCACAGTAGTTTCCGTATAGCGTAGTATCGTGAAGCGTGAAGAAGCGAAGAGTGAAGTAAAACGATATTCCCTTGATAGTAATAATTGGGAATAACACCACAAATGTAGAAATACAGTAATAAGTGACGTNAAGTAAAACGATATTCCCTTGATAGTAATAATTGGGAATAACACCACAAATGTAGAAATACAGTAATAAGTGACGTGTGGTGTGTTTGTGTGCCGATCTGCGTTTGTGTCTCAAATGCACGTTTTTACATGAAAATATTGAACGTACTCATTGCATGTTGAGCTATGCGAATATCATCATTCTAATTACAAATTTCATTTTCGAACCGTTAAATTTGGCCAAGAAAGAAAAGTTCAGAATTTTATGTCTTAGAATATACTGATTTCTAAACAGTGAAATTGGTTTGGCGGGCATTCAGCTGGTGATCCAAAGACGGTATTTCTGACTCAACGTTTAATCTTTTTTAAATATATGTTTAATTTCTACTTTCCCTCCCATTTTGTAACCTTGCCACATCACCATGTATATAATGACTATGTCTCCATGTTGATCAAGTAAGGTTAAGAAATTAAGTTGTATTACTATAACGCAAATCTTAACATCATTGAAAAACCATAAATTTCAGTCGTCCCTATTTTTAAAATACATCGAAGCCAACGTTACAGTATGCTGCTTGTGATCACGGTATACTTAGGGGCAGTAGTCGGTATTGGACGTAAATTATACTGGCCGCCACCGAGGGAGGTGACTCAGTGGAAAACATTTGGACTCGCATATGGGGGGTCCTGGGTTCGAATCTCGGTTCGGCAAATTTGATTTCGGTTTCGCATGGTTTACCGAAATCACTTCTTACGAATGCTGAGATGGCTCCTTACTACAATTCAAGGCCGTTTCCTTCCCCGTGCCTGCTTCCCTAATCAACGAGCTCTGTCTTTAATGACCTTGCTATTCGACGAGACCGTAAGCTCTACTTACCTATTGGTTAGGTACCGTTGTAAAAAAAAAAGTACGTCGTTTTATGCACGAATAATGGTGACCNAAGCTCTACTTACCTATTGGTTAGGTACCGTTGTAAAAAAAAAAGTACGTCGTTTTATGCACGAATAATGGTGACTTTGCAGAATGCAGTTTAGTTCCTGCGGTATACCTTTATATTATTGCATAAGCACGCAAGGTACAAACTAAAACTTATTTTCCCTGGTGTTTATTTCTGCAACGAAGAGAAGGTATCAGGGTTGTTATTAATAATGTCATGTTATTACCTAGAGTATATATATATAATATGTCAGCGATAGAGTCTATGGAAATAGGCAAAACTAATAGCCACAATGTTAACTTTAAATATATTAAATTCACTTTTATTTTCCGTGACCAGATAGTCGCTGTTACCTGCCATTCCGCACTTCACGCATCAGAAGATCGTTCGGGCATAAGCATTTGTGTTGCCAGCCCTGTAAAAAATTACGCGGCCAAATTGGAAGCGCATGTTGCAGGTAACAAACACAATACAGGACATAACTGAACAACACCAACTATTTGTTTCTGCAAGTTCGGTTCGAAAAAATAAATGTCTAAAAGATGCAAACCAAGTATTGCCTCTGAAAGTACAGTCGAGCCAAATATTTGCAGAAGGCCTTTAAAAATGGAACACTGAATGTCTACGCAATGTAAAATCAATCTCTTTTGAAGAATGTTTGGCTGTCATAACATTTTCAATTTATTTTTTAGAAGTTTTGTTTTCATGACGTCAAAATCTATGAAAAATCTCGCCTATGCATTTACACTGAACCCCTCCATTTTCGACGAATTCATGCCTTAATATACAAACCAAGGCTTTGAAAGCCCAGTGTCGCGGTGGCGTAGCGGCTAGAGCGCTTGCCTCCAACCAAGGCGAACCGGGTTGTATTATCGATATAGTAATGTGTGCGAGTGCAAGGACTGCTTTCTTGGCCATTTTTTTTTTTTTAGGTTGAAGACAAAATGGCAAACATCATCTCGTGTTCCGCTAACATAATCAATAGATGGGAAGGAGATTTCTATTACTTACAAAATACTATTTGCCATAACAGATGGTAAAGTGTGTAACGCAGTGACAACAAAATCTTTCCTTCGTTGCTATTTATGTGGAGTCTCGGCAAAGAATTTTAACAACATTTAAACGGCGCTACAAAGGAAAATAAACGAACCCCATAGTTTATTTGGAACGTCGAACTGCATATGTGGGTTCGTTTATTTCAATGTATTTTTCATACAAATTGACTTTTTAAAAGCGACAAACGCGTTCTGATGTAGAAAACATAATTATCGGTGACCGATATTATGAGATGTATTCACATGTTGTTTAATATTCTCCCGTAAATTGAATTTAGCAAAACATTAGCATATTCAATTACTTCATTTTGATATGGCAACTGAATAGAAAAAAAAAACAGTGAAATAGTTAAAATATCATTTGTAGGGCTTTTCTGCGCACCCAAGATAAGTACTAAGTTCCTTTTCATGACGGCTGTATTTATTACGCACTTGAATTCGTAACGTTTTTCCATTTAAATAAGTTTGTCAATGAAAACTCAATACCAAACACTGTTTTCTCTTGTAAACGCCATTGGAGAGCACGAATAATAGTTGCGAAATAAAGATAATAATTAAAATTTTGGCTGGGCAAGTATATACCACATTTCCAGTCGAACACGAACTTATACACGAAAATAAATATAATTTATCCATTTACCGCCAGCTTAAAAGTGACATCTTTGATACAGCAGCATACCTTGGGGTTGAAATTTTCCATATGCCAAGCTCTCCCATAATAAATCTCGTTTCGTTCCTAACCTGGGTAGAATGAACTTTGACTGTNTCCTAACCTGGGTAGAATGAACTTTGACTGTGAACAAGCCTATGGGTTATTCACGATGCAGTGAGCACTTATTAAAGCCCTCTCATTTGGAATAATAATCAGTAAACAGGTTTTATTTGCGCGTTAAACGTTAACTTTAGCGTTAAGGTTAACTTCCTGTGAAATATTTACACTGTTATTATTACTTCATGTAAATATTTATTTAAAATTGTAGGAAGGATGAAATATTGATGATTAGGAAAAAAAGGAACTATGGCTTTAAGATAGTTCACTTTACCGTGAACAGCTTATATGGACATACGACAATGAGTTTCCCAGACTCTACGGCAGTAGCTAGTTAATGTATGTTCGAACGCAGCGTTATGACAGGGAGCCCGGGAGCCAGAAGCTTACTAAAGAAATTACAAACTTCATGCGTTTGCATTCCGCTTCGACGGCGGCCAAAATTCCAAAAAATTGCGCAAATTTTTTGGAATTTTGGCAAATTTTGGCACTGGCTGCCAAGATGGCCGCCGTCGAAGCGGAATGCGAACGCGTTAAGTTTTTAATTTCCTTGGTAAGCTTCTGGCTCCCAGACTCCCTGTCATGACGTTGCGTTCGAACATACATTATCTAGCTACTTACGGCGACACTCGAGAGTATGTGTGCGAAGCTCTGATCGCTCGCACGAGTCCTCGGGAGCGTTGTGCAGACCGAAATTCTCGTACACTCGGCCCGGGCGGTGCTGCGTCATGCGGCTTGGGCCAGAGCTCTTTAGATGACCACAGGAAGTAGTCCCCCGTTATTTAAAACCCCCCATCCTTCTACTACCTTCCTTAACCATGCCGAGCAACCGCGCAGTTTCGGAAACACATAAATACGAGGGTTTCACGCGAGCCTTGCGCCTGAGCCCGTGCTACACCTACCCGGTNGCGCAGTTTCGGAAACACATAAATACGAGGGTTTCACGCGAGCCTTGCGCCTGAGCCCGTGCTACACCTACCCGGTTACAGCCCTCTCCCTTATCTGCCGCAGTACAGGGAGTCCGGCGCGGAAGACTGCGAGAGCGCGCATGTTTATGTCCCGCGAGTCCTGAGGATCTCTCCTAGTCCAGCACACCAGCTTGTGCCGGAATCGCAAACCAGCAGCTAAGAACCCAGTAACATAGAATTGAAGCCCAACGCCCACTTCTCATGATTATGTACGTATCCCATTGACTAATCGACCCATCGACTACGTTCGATATTTAAACACTGAATTCGGTGGCAAAAAAATATTCGTAAGTCCACTCGGTCACTGTTTGAAACCTGTAAGTTTTCGTACTGAAAAAAAAAAAAAAGTATTTGTGACTTTTGTTGTAATTTGCAGAGGAATATATATTATATATATTACGAAATCATTAAAATTAATTAAAAACAAAAGAATTATCGAAAAACTTTTTGTGTTTAGATTTACGGTAAACAGTTTCATATACTGTGGCAGCCAGCTGTGTTTACTGTTTGTAAAAACAATGCTACGTCAAGATTTGTTTTCTTATGTAAACAGTAGTGGCAGAGGTATTCGCTGGTGGAGAAACTGCGACGGAAAATAGGACGGGTTGTATTTGTCACTGACGCCACAGTATTTTGCCGTTCACACGGTCGTAGCGCCACTTATACAAGTAATCATGGTGTTGAGTACATAATTTTGTACAACGTGCGCTAAACCTAAGGCCGAATAAAAAAACCCTCAAGTAATGGGAATTTCCCGTTGCGATAAACGATTCTTAATACGCCAACAGCAGTTTAGCCATTATTTTAAGTTGGAAATTTGACTCTTCGTCAGCTTTTCGAATAAATCTCTCACTGTGCGGTGCTCAATACTCCGCTATTGACCGTCGACTAAAACCTCTCCTTCCACCTTTCAACAACCATTTATTCCCTATGCTGGGCAGCATTTTTTTTTTCGGTCGCAATCTGTGCAATTTATGTATGGGGTGAACGACAACACTGTACAATATGTATCAGCTTGTATCATGCTTCATTGTTATATTTCTCAAAATAGATAACCATTTGATTACATATAAATGTATTAAAATGTGGTAAAAAATAAAGAAAGGATGATCTTATACGGTATAAGAGAAACAATAGAGAAATAAGTGCACTAACAACGATTGCCTTAAATCAGAGGAACGTATATTGGGTAATCTTCGCAAATTAAACGCATTGGAGACATTTTGGGGATACATATTTATTAGCAGTAAATGCTGTAATATTTTTGATGTTTGAGTTTTTGGGGCCGGCGATTATTCATTTCTATTGATACTGAATTTCACGGAGAGAACGGCTTGTTTCAGTCACCAAAATACCAGTTTGNCGGCGATTATTCATTTCTATTGATACTGAATTTCACGGAGAGAACGGCTTGTTTCAGTCACCAAAATACCAGTTTGTATACGGCCAAACGAAACGTGTATTTACTCTTATAGAATATTATCTTTGGCGTAACAACAAAACTGATTTTGACCACCTAACGAGTAACATACACGTTTAAGTAGACGAAATCGATTTGTTAGGTTGACAAAGTCGTTATAAAAACACACATCGCACACTGAATACAGTATTTGTGGCGGAAGGTCGATAATATCATTTATTTNACAAAGTCGTTATAAAAACACACATCGCACACTGAATACAGTATTTGTGGCGGAAGGTCGATAATATCATTTATTTTTCACTATAAACGGTGAAATATTGTCGCAAAATTCTGTTTGCTGTTACTATACACATTTCTTATAAATGGGCATCGCGTTCCGAAATACGCTGATAACAAGTAAACATAGCATTTAANCTGTTACTATACACATTTCTTATAAATGGGCATCGCGTTCCGAAATACGCTGATAACAAGTAAACATAGCATTTAATTTTACACCTACATGCATTGCTCACTGTTTTAAAGTAACACAGTTTTAAAACTTTACATTCTTTTACTGACGTATTACTTAGAAAATTTGTTAAAAAAAACACCATTATGTTACTCGCGTTTATCGTATATGAAACATTTAGAGATACGATAATCTTGCATTCAAGATGCGGAGTATTGTTGGGCAAAACAAACGTTTCTCTTAGTTTAAATTAAATTGTTCTCTCTTGCTGAGCAGCATGTGAAAGTGACGACACCGCTGAGGTGCGACTGTGCGTCAAAGGTTCCGCTCTTCGAGAGGCATGAGTTGGGTTGAGTTGAGAGATTTGGCCGGCTCTTAATAACGAGGTCTTGAGAGCCGATGAGGGTGAAATGATGCGAGTATAGAGCATCGTCGGTATCGGAATGCAAGGGCGGAGGAAACGGGAGATCCCCGAGAAAACCCGCCGACCAGCGGCATTGTCCAGCACGATTCCTTCTTGCGGAAATCCGGTAGTGACCTGGCCGGGGATTGAACCCGGTTCACCTTGTTGAGGGGGAAGGCTAACCGCTCAGCCACCGCGGCCCCTCTTCGAGAGGAAGAAGACGCAGGTGGCGTTGAGCACGTCTCAATCGGGGCTGGCGGCCAGAAAGGGTGTTGGGGGTAGAGACACAACCCCCCTACTACCCCTCCCAGAAAGGGCGCCGTTGTCGGCATGGTCGTGGGCAGTATCGCCTGCCACGCCAGTTCCGCTTTAATTACGTTTTCCTCCGGCCGCTTATTCCCTCTCCTCTGGCCCATCCCACCCCCTACTTCCCACCCCTTCATATGTACACTGGCNCGGCCATGTCCCGTCGGCTCGTTAACTTCGTAACGAATTCGCGGGCCGGCCCGGAACACGAACCTCGTAGGACGCGTCGCGTCTGCCGATTACCGAATAACGGCTCCAGTATCTCGTTAACTACGCATTGCCGTTAGACACACGGAGAGGGATTCTCCGCGCTGTCCATGTAACTGAAATCGCCGTTGTCGCTGCGTTGTAAACCGAGATAACTTGTTCAAGCTGGGGAGGTGGTTGCCAGTTCGTTTTCATCGTTTCCCCTGCCATGATTTCCATTCGAGACCAACATTTTTTGAGAATGGCTTACGTACGGGATGAGACACAACTCACGTGCTGTACGCGAATATTTTTCGGAAGTCGTGGTGTGTGTTTGTTCATCCAGCAGCGGGTCTAACTCGTATTCCAACCCTCTCGGTTCCACTGGGGTGGTTTTTCTCAAGTGGTTCTCCCGCCCTATTGTGTAAAAAAAAAACCTTTTTTTCTTTTATTTTTTTTAGTGTGAACATTCCCAATTCCTTACCCACTAGTATGAGATCTTGGTTTTGTCGCACTGATGAACATTAATTCATTCATTCTCATCTGTATTGATGTATGGTGTCGAGATTTTCCCCTAAATGGTTGAGGAGATTCCAAGACGCGACTATAGCAAGTTACTTTTGTTATCAGAACAACTACTTCTAACGTAGCGTGAAATATCGTTAAAAAAACTACGCAAAATAGAAAATATTTCGAAGCAAGCCTTATACGTACCACTGTTTACTGCNGTGAAATATCGTTAAAAAAACTACGCAAAATAGAAAATATTTCGAAGCAAGCCTTATACGTACCACTGTTTACTGGCCGCGTTTTCACACCAGTGCAAGTCATGCATAATACGCGGCGTAGGTGTACGATGGTTTAAGCAGCAAGTAATAATTTAGGTGTAATGTTTCCGGAAATCGAGGCCGGTACAGNCGGCGTAGGTGTACGATGGTTTAAGCAGCAAGTAATAATTTAGGTGTAATGTTTCCGGAAATCGAGGCCGGTACAGTTTTCAGGACAAGTTGCATTACAGCCGTGTACCTACGAACGTCATGTACGCTCGCTTTGTCTGCAACCGTGTTTCACTGCTGGAAAACGTAAAATATATTTCTTATAGGTGCCCATAATGTATTCTTCCATATCCACTTGTAAAATTAACGTTCACATGGAGTGGTCATAATAACTAGTTTACTTTCGTCCATAAGTGACACCATAAAACGTACACGTTGTCATGTTATTACATCAGCTCTTAACCTTAAGTACATAAAACAATAATGGAAATTACTGCAAAACTGTAAGGAGTTCAATTAATTTAATTTTGAGGCATTTAATTACGTAAAGCAGCAATTTGCTGCAACAGTTCTGCAGACACGCAATTGCGTGTTTGCGATAAAATACACGCAGTTAGGATCAGGAATAATGTTTTTTTAGATACACTTCGAAAGTGCACAGTTCGCCGTTAAACAAGCTCCAGTGGTGGTTTTTATTTGTTTGTCGCCCGCAGGGCTGCCAACTCTTCGCTTGTAACGCCTAGTCATAGGGAAAGTGACGGGAACTGCGCGGTACAGTATCTCGACTCAATTAGTTCGGCCGGCTCGCTCTGCTAATGGCTTGTCCGATCTGCTTCTGCCGGGATTGTTATCTCGCGCGTGCGGCTACGAGTGTGATTTAAAAGCGCTCAGANTGGCTTGTCCGATCTGCTTCTGCCGGGATTGTTATCTCGCGCGTGCGGCTACGAGTGTGATTTAAAAGCGCTCAGACGCTAATTACTGATGCGAATCCAGTTCCCCACCGGGGAAAGTTATTTTAAAAACTGCCGCAGTGCATGTCAAGTTAAATTATTAAGCTAGTGCGTAAATAAGTTCAGTTACTACGAATTTCAAAATGATTACGTTAGTGATGTAGCCATTCACCCTGCACTTCCAGTNGCGTAAATAAGTTCAGTTACTACGAATTTCAAAATGATTACGTTAGTGATGTAGCCATTCACCCTGCACTTCCAGTCACTAAAATGTTTTAACAGATTACATGGTGAGTCCTGATGACTCATTTAAAACGGTTTCGAACTTTGTCGGTGCCGTGAGTTGGTGGAAACTCCATAAAGCTGGGTGTGGGTAAATTTTCAGTATTTTGTAATAAATTCTGAACTAATTTTAAACTTCTCGATAAAATGCAGGAACAACATTGAGATTTTCACTGGTTTAAATGACAATAGGCAAATTCTCAGAAACTAATCATTTCAGATTTTTTAATTGTGTTAGGAAGAACTTGTTGCCTATATTTTCCTCTTCAGTAGAAGCAGCAAAATGTAACACGCAGGAAGTAAGAGAGTAAAAAATATTTATTGGTGTTCAAGAGTTCGTCACCTTAATTACATTTTCGCAGAATTTAGAAGTATACCCCCGTTTTTTTTTACGTATATCTGTACTGTTTTCATGGCACGTTTGGAAAAATGATTTACTGTGCAGAAATTTCATTAATTTTATTTGAGACTGCAATCTAACCCACAATCCCAAATACGAGGCGGGTGTGTAACCACTTGGCCAAACAAGCTCGGTGGTCAGTTCTCGATGTGTTAAAAAGTACCTGTCCAACATAAATGTTGTTACGAGAGTGGCATTAGTTAGTAGTAGTCTTATCTTCAAATGAAAATGTAAACTGGAAGGAATGGGGCCACGCCTTTTGATTCCGGGGTAGTGTTTAAATATTTTTTATAGGAATCACGCACATTAACGTTGCTGTTTAAAATACTTTTCTTTCCCATAAAACCGGAATTTTTTATTTTGTAAAATAATTTAACATGCAGTGTGACGCATTTATGAACCAGAAGAGCTTTCTTTTTACTTCGTCGTATTACTTCATTATACATTTTTTCAACGCCAGATAATATTTTTGGATGTTTGATGCTCGTGACTGTCTCAAAAATGAAAAAAATGAATAGGCGTAAGTAATAAATAATTTAGATTTAAAAAGTATCCTAGTCAACTATTTCAAGTCTGACCATGATTGTTATTCAGCAAAGAACGCATTTTGCTGTGCTGAATATACATTTACGTTCATAGGATCTTGGAAAGTCACCGCAAATTGTTTGGTAGCCGTTTTAAATATTAAATGTTTTAACAAATATACGAATATACCAACATAACTAACGCTGTTCGACGTCAAAAAATTAATAATTTTATTTTTGTACCAAACATTGTTTAACTTGTACGCATTATATGCGATAACAGTTTCCTCGAGAAAAAAAAATGTACAATTTATATTTATTCAATGATTTGATGTCAAATTCAGTTGGTTTTTCTGTTTTGCTGCAACCATAATAACAAATACTAACTAAGTTGTACAAATGAAAATAATTTACAAAATAAACTAATGCCATGGGCTACCGTGTGAAATGTATGTAATCACCAAATAACAGTTCATACATTAAAAAAGTTAAAAATATGCAAACATGTGTTTATATTTAACAATTATATATATATATATATATGGCTTACTTGCTGATGACATATGTCACGCGGTAGCCCATGGCATAAGTTTATTTTGCAAATTTTTTTCATTTGTACATCTAAGTTAGTATTTATTATGGCTGCAGCAAAAAATAAACAATTAGAATTTGACATAAAATTATAAAAACAAAGTGTAAATTTGTTTTATTGGAGAAAAATGTCATTACATATGTGTATGAGTTGAACAATGTTTGGTACAAAAATAAAATTATTAATATTTTGTGGTTCAACACCCTTAAACGATAAGATTTTGGTGCAAACGCTGACATGGTTTCTGCTGATTTTCGAATGCAATGTATAGTAAATAATTATTTTAGAAAATATTATTAACTTTTTAAAAATAAATAATAAATAAAAAGCTGTTATATGCTGTTTACGGTAAATGGAGCACTTTTGAAAGCTCTGCCTAAGGTCTACTTGTATACACATTGTGTATTCTTCCTCCGTATGTAAAATTAACATTGCCGTGGGTCTGATCACTTTATTCATATGTCAGTCAATTGAAACTGTGGAATTATTTGTAAAGTAAATATTTTACATATTTGCTCATTCTTACACTTATATGCATTAGAAAAATAGACATCTAAATAAATAATTTTCGTATTCACAAAAGTTTACATTACACATTTAACTCAATGTTTAAAGACATGGAACTACATTCTTCCCGTCGTTACCAACTTTATACTGGGCGAATTCCAGTCAGTGTATCCGTTAAAATATATGCAGATAAGGTTGATTTCAAAAGTGCTCAGTTAAACTTGAACAGCCTATAGCTATTTTTCGATTGGTAACTAAACAATTCACGAGTGCATGGTTCCCGGAAGTAAGGTCGTAAAACCGAAAGCTCCCAGTAATTAGAGGGGGAGGGAGAGGGAGGCTATGTGTTATAGTCTGTCTCATGTAAGTTGGCGAGATTCTGACAGTTCGACGAAAGTAGCGCCAACGTTTACTTTTCGTTTATGTATCCTTTCGCCATCAGCTGGTGCGTCAAGTAGAGGCTGTATTTTTATCAACACGCTGTCAGCTAATCCACTTGCCATTGTACTGTAATGCTTAACAAATTTTAAGATATTTTAGACTATCTGACTAAAAAAATTAATAGATTATAAAAGTTAAAATATAAAACTTTGCAAAAATTTAATATTTGCTAACTCTTTTTTAATTTGTCCGAGACAGTGAATTTAGGTTAACATTTGCGAGACGGTAGTTGTAGATATTATCACACTTTGGACGTTATAGCTAATATATTCGAGTTGGAAATATGTGACGTGTAATAACGTTAGAATTGCTTAAAAACTATTCACGCGTGTCCCACTTTCTTCTTTAACACGGAAACAAGGAAATGGGTTTTCGGAAGAACAATATGGCGTATAATTTACGTAGACGAACGATTACCGGCCGAATAGAAATTACTAGTACTGAAGATCGCTGTACAGGATATATATGTTACTTTAAAAATTATGCAGAGCTCGTGAAAAATAAAACTGTTGGTATCAGTTTGTAAATTTCTTATATAGTGCACACAAACGCCATTCTTTTCTGGCTGGTAATGCTACGGAAAATATCCGGTAGATGGCGCGCACAGCATGTCAAGAGCGAGGTGTGAGCCGCTAGCTTTGCTCAATAGATCGCGTCTTTTTAAAGTTAACTGATCTTCTATTACCAGCTAGGAACGACACTAATTAAAAATATATTTCGTAAAATTGTTAGCAAAAACAATTCAACAATGTTATGCAATATTTCTGTATGTTTTTGGAATTAATATCAGACTCGTATGGAAAGCATGGTTGGAGAGGGTTGATAGACGCAAAAATAGGTTTTGAAATTGCGTTTCATTTGGATACGGATCGTTTTAATTTATGTTTAATTTTGAACACCTATACATTTCTACTTTAGCACGAAATTTTTTTTCCAACACTAAAAACCGCTGTTTTATAACCACTTAAAATAAAATGTATTAATTAATCTAGGAACTCTTTCTTATCCTCGTATTTTCTGCTTGTCTGATGTGCGTCGGCAGTGCACTCAGAATATCCAACGTAATATTAATTTTAATTCGTTCATGCATCAGCTGATACAGGGTTTTGTAAATTGCACGTTGTTTGTTTCGAATACGTTAAGTTATCACTCACTAACTGTCAAAATGTCACCAACTTATGAGAAAGACAATAGCACTCTGCAACAAAATATGTACTTAGGAATATAGACGCGAAACAGCCTCGTATACCGCGAACTCCAGATGTAAAACCATCAAATTGGCGTCACCAGCCAGCAAAACCTTGGAACGCCATCTGTCAGTCAGCACCTAGTAACTCTCTGACCAGCCGCGCGGCAGTCCAGCCAATAGGGAAACTTTCACCCGATGCAGCAGCCAGTCAGGTACAAGGCCTATTCCAGAGCCTCGGGAAGCCAATCGACGAATGGGTGTGCCCATCTAAATGAAACTGACACGCGATTGGACATCTGTAGGTAGACTGTTCACAGTAAACTAAGCACTTTAAAAAAATAAACCCATGAAAAAAAAAGCACTACCCTTTAAAACTGAACAAATGCTACCGTGCACATTGGCAAGCACGCTCCCGATTAATTTGGCAGCGAATTAAGTAAGACAGTTCTAAGTCTCGATGTTGTATTGCCAGTGTAAAGTTAAAATTCATGGCAAATAAAGTTGCTGTCGTTTGCGTTGTGCACATTAGTAGAGTAGGAATTGGCAAATTAGTAACACTTCTAGCTTCCTTACAATCTTTAGTTTGACTTGACTAGTGCGTGAATGAAGTCATTAGGCGCGAGTCAATGTAAATTTTCAACACTGCGGAAGGATACAAAATGAGAAAAGTATATCATAAACAGCACTTTAAAAATTCACAATGAACCGTGAACAGTGTATCCTTACGTGTTCTGTGACTCCGCCCTGGAGACCCGTGTCGTGTGGGGCTCTGCAAAGTGGAAGTCACTAATATAAGGCGCTGTGTCACTTGTGATTACAGGTTTTCCGCAGATAATTGAGCTCTTACGAAAACTCTACTTAGGTTCAACTTTTCTATGCAGTTTTAACATTTCCACGGACCTGACCCGCTTCGTCCATGCATCGACCAAGTGAAACTGCAAATTTGCATGGGAACGTAAATATATTGCTAATGAACCAGTTCTTACTCCTATGTCCATAAGCAAACTGAAACTAAATTAAATTGAGTGCGCACAAATTTAAACATCACACGATTGACGCGACATTAAAGACTTGGAACTACGTCTCCGACATATCTGCCTGATTCCTGGGAACATATCAGTAAGTCTGTATCTAAAAACATAGTCAAAATTTCATTTCAAAAGTACATAATTAACTTTGAACCAACAGTATGGTACATAAATATTCTTTAAATTACTGCTTTGAACCACCTATTATGATCATGTACAACATGTTGTGAAAATCTTTGTAACTGCTTTTACTTATTTAGCTGATTTACTTATTTACTCGCTAAATGGAAATTTTGCAAAATGAGAGTGGTTTTATAAATTTATATAGAAATTTGGATAGAGAACGTCGAATTACCAAAAAATAGTAAAGGAAGGCGGGGATTGTTTTAATAGAGAAATATAAGAGGGCCGCTAATGGAAGTCCCTTAACGCCAGAATCGGAACCATAGACGACGTCCATTGGGCTATGGTTGTCGATGACACACAGACACGCCATAAGATTCCCCTGCGAACCACTTGGAAATCTGTATTATAGCTGCTGCAGTGAGAGGGGCAGTAATATATTTGCAGTTGCAACATTCCGAGTGGGGCGTGTTCTTATTCGGAGGTCGCACCAGCAATATGCAGCCCAACATTGCATTTGACGTACATAAGCTGCTGCTGACGAAATCGTTTAACCAGTGCGGGGTCGCGATGTCACGTGGCGTCTCACAGATGGGATCTTGGTTCGATTCCCGAAGATTTTATAGTCAGTTCATGCACTGGAAAATTATGCGGACTTTGCGATTTTTCTCGGGGTCCTCCCGTTTCTCCTGCCCTTTTATTTTTAATTGCACAATTTTCACCACAATTAATTCGCCATAGGCGCTTATCTTGTCTCAACTCGGCTAACCAGCCCCGAAGACGGACTTCAAGTTGAGATTGATAAAAATCAGATGTGACTTTAATGATCACCCGTGTTGTTTAATCTTTGAGGTAATTAAGCTGTCACTGCGTTGATAATGCGCTCAAGTGACAGTTTCGTGTACCTGATATATATAACTGTTGAAATTATGTCGTAACTATATACTCATATGCTGCCAGTAAAATATTTACATGGAAAAAAAAATACGTCGATGCCTTCTTCCTTTATTTCATTTCTTTATGACATGCACTGAAGCACCGGAGTACAGATCGGCAAACTGACTGTAACGCCTTATGATACGCAACTTGTTGTACACGCGTGTATTGATAGCTGCGTACTCCAGGTGTCTGTGTGCCATCTTCAATTTTTATTTTTTACTTCACGACACCTAGAGACCAGGGCAGTTCGCGATTTGGAGCGGTGCTAGGATATACTTTAAACACGTGTACCGTCTTTGTTACTTTTGTGACTGGGGCCACTCGTTACCTGCCACGCCCTGCAGGACTGCGAACCATTTATACGCATGTAGAAATGGGCCTTCATGGTACTTCATAAATACAGAGGTGAAACCGCCGCTTATACCGCGAACATGTTTACTGCCTCTCGAGGAGCGGTTTGAGTTCGCCAGAGCTCTCCCTCCTGTGGCTGATCCCTGGGGTATAACAGGATACATGATTCTGAGCTCTTATATATTTGAGTGCACCTCAGGTTCAAGACTCCCAGGTATATTGTTGTCACTACAGACATATTCACGTCAGGTATCATAACGTGGAGGTGCACTCAGCCAGGCCTTAGTTCCAGAACATGTCTATTTTGGAACTTTAACAGGACTCGTAATTGGAAGCAGTTGAATGCTCCCAATAGAAAGAGATTACGCCCTTTCCAATCGCAGTGGGCGGATGTTCTCCACAGGTTCCACCTCACCTGTCAACAGCATTATACAGAGTTGAATCTGCACATGCCACCTTGATGGGGCCGAAGGCTATCCTCCCTCTACGAAACCGCTTCGTAAACGAGTCCTCTCACTAGGCGGACCAGACCGTCGACCTTTCGTTAGTGAGCATCAACCCTTTGAAATCAGCTCCTGGGGTGAGCAGCCGCCGCGTACGCCAACACAATAGAGTCACCGGCCAGCAACATGACGCAATGCCGTTTGCCAATCAGCACGTGGTAACGTACTCGCCAGCCCAGCCAATAGGAAACCGTTCGCAGCATACAGTAGCCGTTCGGACGCAAGGCCCATTTCCAGAGCTTCGCGCAGCCAACCATGGAATGGGCACGCCATTTCGTCTCTGTGTACTTGTCTACTGTGTGACGCAGTGTAGAATTNTAGGAAACCGTTCGCAGCATACAGTAGCCGTTCGGACGCAAGGCCCATTTCCAGAGCTTCGCGCAGCCAACCATGGAATGGGCACGCCATTTCGTCTCTGTGTACTTGTCTACTGTGTGACGCAGTGTAGAATTAAAATGGAGTACAGCTCTCATTCAAGCTACGCATTAGTCACTCTCCATGCTCCAACATTTTACTGCTTTTCTGTCAATACCACTGTCAAAACCAATGTGGATAGAATTTGATGTTAGAACACTGTTTATGTAAGTAAGTGCTTTGAGTTATTGTACATTTCATCCAACGTTGTTTTAATGCAGCTAAAATACGTTAAAAGTTGGAGCATTGGAGTCATATAAAAGGGTAGGCCTTTTGAAAACTAACATGCAAACAAACATGTTCATAACTTTTGACCACGTGACTTTTACAGTTGTACTGGCGATGGACATCTTAATGTTGAGGGTATGCGCAGAAGTCAAAAATCGGTATGTGGTACACAGGATAAATTACTCATCGTGAAGGTACCAGCCAATATCCAAGTGACAGAGAGCCAGGTGTAAAGAGACCGTGAAAGTCTAGCCCAGCCGTCAGAAGAACTCGCGAAATTGCAGAGTTTTTTAATGGTAATCCTTACGGTTAATAGTTTGTGTTATTTGTGTGTCTCTGCCCGCAGATGCTGTGATTTCAGTTCGGGTTTCCAATTTAGAAACGTCCTCGTTTAGAACCAGGCAGTTACGCCATTCGTTTGAGCCACTGTAATACGATAATGTTGGCCCGGTCGGTAACAGCATATGGTAGGGCGAAACGAGACGTGAATTTAGTTGTTTGAAGTTGATATGACGCAGAATGACGTCCTCTATTGTTGCGTACTGTTGCAGCAACTAATATTCGACTGTTGTCTGATCTTTTTCAAGTAATTTCGTACTGATTTGCTTTAAATGCCAAGCTGGATAATTTTAAGTAGTAAAGTTTTCTACAGCAAGACTGAANGTAATTTCGTACTGATTTGCTTTAAATGCCAAGCTGGATAATTTTAAGTAGTAAAGTTTTCTACAGCAAGACTGAAAATTTTTTCCTCTAATGATAAACCTAATTATCCTTTCTGAATCTCGGCAAGCGTTTGGTTATTAGACCAAATGTGGGCTTATTTTTCTCGAACTGTTAAATTTCTTTGGAATATACAGACTTTGTAACCTGGACGATGTCTCCATCCAGATGTGGTTATATAACAATTTGACAGTTGTTCCCACGCAGTCAGAAGAACGGTAATTAAGCAACGCAGGAATGGATGCGTTTCAAACGCCGGCCGAACTGTTATTATCGCGAGGTTGTTGCGTTTTAATTTCGTGGCGTTTGGTGCCAACGTTAATAAATGAGTGTCATGTCCAAGTGTTGTTTATGTCAATTTAAGCGCTTCCTCTGTCACTCGTTTTGACTTACCTCCCTAATGAAGCCGTTTCATTTTTCTTTTTTTTGCATGCTCTATTACTGCAGTAATTCAGGCACTCGGTGCCAGTATCGTGGATTTTGGTTCAGTAATTTATATCTTGGCGCTGTTTTTGAGANTGCAGTAATTCAGGCACTCGGTGCCAGTATCGTGGATTTTGGTTCAGTAATTTATATCTTGGCGCTGTTTTTGAGAGTAGTGAACTGTGAGGTAGTTTGAAATTCTGAAATTTTCGTTTTCACGGAGATGTGGCAAAGTGGCTAGTTGACTTAGATTCAAACAGGTACTACAAACGTTAGATCTTAGAGTTTACTACGAGAAAGGGGGAGAGTGCGTATACAGACCTTGTAGGCTCATTTGCATAGAACGTCTTGTAAGTATAGTTTATTTTTTTTAATAAGCTTAACACTGTGGTGTATTATTGAGGACCAGAATTACATTATTTAATTCACACTTGCATAGGGCAACTATAGCTGGGCTGTGGATAAAGTTAAATTGGGTTTGTTTTAAACTCCACGCTAAATATTTGTGGCACGTAGCTGAAGTTATTTGTATTGGGTTGTTAAAAGTTGACCTCAAATGACAACTTTCCTTACAATCATAAGGCCGTATTTTGAGACTATTTTTATTGTAAAATCACTGCGCTATGCCCTAGCGAAACTTTGCTCAAGCAGTATAAAGGTTGCGAATTGGCGGAGGTCTTCATTNTAAAATCACTGCGCTATGCCCTAGCGAAACTTTGCTCAAGCAGTATAAAGGTTGCGAATTGGCGGAGGTCTTCATTTTTTTAGGCAATTAATTTGCCTTCTATATACTAGAAGTTACGCTTCATACAATTTAGTTTTTTTTTTCCAGTGAGTATTATCATCTTACTGTATTACTGAATGCGTATTTCTGTTTGCAAGCAGCGTAGCTGAATCCGAAATATTTTATTCAGTCATTGTAGAAAGATCCTTTAGTATAAAAAAAAATTGTTTGGCGTAAATTATTTTCTTATAATTAAATTTCTTATGTAAAACCTTTGTTTTTCTTTGTATTTGTTTACGGCAAGATTATTTTGGAAAAGCTACTTTTGAAGAACAGTAATGAAAATAACATGTTTTCAGATCTAGTGTATGTTGCATGGTAAAATTGTTCAAATAAAGTCACTACAACAATTAACATCATCCGTTTTCTTATGGGGGAGACTCATAACTCCCCGATACAGTGTCTTCAATACGGCTGTCGAAATGCTGTTCTCATGCCACACCACCATGCAGGAAGTAAGATCTGGTCCTGGTCTTCTGGCATTAATCAAGCGACGATACCTAACATTACAAACCACGCTGTTAATTTATGGCTGTGTCACATCGATGCGTGTGTTATGCTTACACTGTTCAACTCGTTGCTTTGGACAAGATAGCACTGGCGTATCTTTCGCTCGTTCTCATGCACCTATCGCTTTTCCTCACTCAAACAAAAGCGCTAAAAATAAACGCGTCCTTATATCTGTGCTCGAAGTCATTGCTACCTGCGTGTTACGTTTTATTGCTACATTTTAAGTATTCGCAATTAATATCGATATTGATGTATTGAAATTTATATTTTGCAGAACAAAAGTACATATCAACATTCCTTCACGATTTCTTTCGGGTAAGAAGCTAACTTGGTATTTAACTAAGCTCAGTTCAGTTTGGGTTAATATTTCAGATCGGCTGCTGCCCCAGGAATTATGTCTGTATTGAGAGGTTAGGGAAGAATTGCTGATAAATTANGCTGCTGCCCCAGGAATTATGTCTGTATTGAGAGGTTAGGGAAGAATTGCTGATAAATTAAATAACAATTAATAAGATACGCAAATTTCAGCTAGTTACTTTAGTCACTGATAACCTGTGATGTTATTTTTCGAGTAATACTTAAACTGATCTGTTGTTTATTATGGATTTCTGGGTTAACGATTATTGAATGCTACCTGAAATGTTGCCAGTAATGTGGTTTAAATACTAAGAAACTTACTCAACATTTCTCCTAAAATCTTCAAACAATGTTAGAGTTCCCGAGAAGNAATGTGGTTTAAATACTAAGAAACTTACTCAACATTTCTCCTAAAATCTTCAAACAATGTTAGAGTTCCCGAGAAGGGGTTATATTCGACCGGCTTCTGACTTGTTTACACGCATCATCTGAAAATTCTCGCAAATAAAGTGTCGACTACACCATGACGGACTCCAACGGCAGTTTGAGGTTTTGTATGAGTGCTCTTGTGATTTTTTTGAATTCCTTTTCGCTCCGCCTCTTCACCGAGTGAGTGAAGACCGCACCTCGTTGCGTATTCTGCTGGACCTGGGAAGGTAGTTGTGTTATCCGAGTGCGGCTGTAACGAAAGTCGTCGCACCGGGAGGGAGGTTGAAATGAGAGGGGCGGGTACTACGTTCCCACTTGTTGCCCGGACATTTTCATTACTTTCTGACGTTTACGACGCAGTCGAACAACACCACGTTCCTTGTCCGTGCTGTTCACTGCCGGGGCGAGACACCTGCTGCAGGCGAGAACGTAGACAGTAGTCCCGAGCTCGACGGTTGAGCGCTGCCTCACGCATTCTCTTATTCAGGCGTGAGCCACGCACACAATAAGGCGTGCCAGATATACAGGATGGCCCACCTAACGTGGAAACGCCCAAAATTTCCGCAGCGGTTGCAGGTCACGAAATGCGGTTTTCGCTAAATGAGAGTACGTACGAGGGAGAGTAATTTGCCGCATAGAGACTGTCGTAACACATGTATGGACAGGGAAATTGAACCATTTATGATTGTTTAACTGGAAACATACATTTATTTCAACGGAATCTGAAAGTACGTGGAAAGATAAATTCAGAGATATAGAATTTCCAATAGAAAATATTGCCTAAAGGCGAATAAATAATCTGCAAATATGATTAAGTTAGGGAGGTCTGTATGATGGGGCAGTGAACGTTTACTCAAAGCTGTAAGTAAACAACACGCGCCGTGACTCATCCTGACGGTGCCGCTTTCTAAAGCCGTGTAGTGCTTGCCTTAATGAAGCAAGGGTCGCGGAATACGCTGTTAGACCAATGATAGCACCGCAGCGGAGGGAAGACGTGCAATGTGAGTGCAAGTCTGATATCAATAAGTGCATTTTATTCAGATACCAACGTAATTCAGGAGATTTGTTCCCTTGTCATTAATTGTACTGATTAATGAGTGCGTACAGAAGCACGACACACATACACCGTTAGAAAAAGTGCCCGTAAAATTACGGAAATTACCGGCTACAAATTATCCAGACATCTTCCTGAAATCACGGACTCTTCGTTATTTTCAATAACGTTATATCAGTAAATTTCACTTAAATCTCCTTGAATTCACGAAACGTGCCCAAATCTGCTCTTTATAATAAGGGGTAACAAAAAAGTTATTACTTAAATTATTTGGGTGTTTCACTGTGTATAAAAATGACTGTAAAAAAGTTTTCAAAAATTTGTTCGGTAGCGGGATTTAAACTCGGAAAAAAAATTGACAGTTGAACGCTTTATCCACTCACCTACCACACTTTAAAAAGAAGTAGTATTGTAAATATAGAATACATGCAGAATTAAGTATCTACACCTTTCAGTCACGTAATAGTTCTTGCGAGTTTATTTTATTTCAACTGTACAAACGGGGATAAGAAAAAGAGTTTTTTCCCGTAATGTATTTCACTATGTATAACAGAGAAATTAAACAAAGTTTAAATATTTTGTCCTGTAATAGGATTGTAACAGCAATTGACAAATTAACACTCGATAACTGGAACCACCCACATAGCACAGGATATCCACTGGATATCAGTTCGTACCACTTACTGGATATTCATTAGATGTTACAAAACCTCCAATGGCTATTACTTATGGTAAGTGTCTAAATCTAAATAGGTCTGTAGGTTATCAACAATTGTGTGGATATTGGGTGGACATTGGGATGGTAGCCTTTTTGATGTAACTTTGCTATTCCTGGATGTCCCTGGAAATCCAGAACGTCCGTGGAGACATCCCTGAGATATTATTTGGATGTCTGTGTGCTATATGGGCACTCACCTACCACACGTTTACACGAAGTACTGTATTTCGTAAATATGGATTTTGCACGAATGTGACGAGCGCGCTTCTCTTAGTTTCAAGTCGTGTTAGAGCGCTAGCTATTTTGTTTTATTTGCGGTTTATGAAACGAGGTAACGAATAAATAGTTCTATTTTCATTGTGTGCGTATTTTACTGTGTATAAAGTAGGTTGTCCTGTAGCGGAATTGGAAAAATAATCAAATAATTGGAACTCCATGAGTGGTTTGCCACTCACCTACTACTATTTTACACGAAGTAGTTTTCTGAAGATGTAATTTTATTCCCTTCACATATCATTGGCATGATAAGTGTCTCAAANTCGTGTTAGAGCGCTAGCTATTTTGTTTTATTTGCGGTTTATGAAACGAGGTAACGAATAAATAGTTTTATTTTCATTGTGTGCGTATTTTACTGTGTATAAAGTAGGTTGTCCTGTAGCGGAATTGGAAAAATAATCAAATCATTGGAACTCCATGAGTGGTTTGCCACTCACCTACTATTATTTTACACGAAGTAGTTTTCTGAAGATGTAATTTTATTCCCTTCACATATCATCGGCATGATAAGTGTCTCAAAGTAGAAGCCATAAGAATACGAAGAGTTTTCGTATTTTATATTTACTGTGCTCATTTCCGTATTCGTCATTACGGAGTGCCTTTCCGTAAAATAACTCTATATCTATGTATATGTTTCCGCAAATCTACAGATATTTCTAAGAGTGTAGAACAACCTAACCTAAGAAATGTAATCGCAACCACGTACATAGTTATGGTTGAAGTTCTTCACATTAGGTCTTTTCACAGCATGTGCCCGATGTGTTTGCCATCGACAGCAATGCACATTTTTAAACGTACATATAGCAAGCGACAAGCGGTCTGAAGGGTTTCTGTCGTAATGCCACTGCAAGCTGCCAAAATGCGTTCCTGCATGTCATCCTGCATCGTAGTAAACCGTGTTGTACGCCATATACTTCAGTGTTGCCCACAGAAGAAAATCTAATTGTGCGAGGTTGGGTGAGCGAGCAGGCCATCCTACTACACCATCACGTCCTAACCACCGGCTTGGAAACGTTTCATTTAACACTTGCCTCGCCACTAAAAGCAAAATGCAGTCATGCTGAAACCACATATCACAACTTATGACGAGCCGGTACGTCTTCCAGAAGTGCCTGTAAGGTCTCTCTGAGGAAATGGGCGTAAGTACAGCTGGCCAGTGCCCCTTTGAATGAAGTATGTTCGTATTATGTAGTCTCCAACGATTTCACACCACACGTTCACGCTCCACTGTCGCTGGTATTTCATGTGCAGGAGCCAACGCGGATTCTCCGTTGCCCAGTAGTGCATATTTCGTTAATTTACTCGCCCGTGGTCTATGAAGGTTGCTTCATCGGTCTATAGTATGTTCATAAAATTCCTGTCATCCCTTACATACATCAGAGTAAACCTACATAAGTGGGAATCACCTTCGTGTAATACCTGATGAAGAGCCAGGTGATATGGATGGAATTTCCGTTGGCGCAGTATCCGTCACACACTTGTTCTATTTATTCCTACGAAANTTTCCGTTGGCGCATTATCCGTCACACACTTGTTCTATTTATTCCTACGAAACTGGAAAGTTCTGCTAACCCACGTTGGGGGTTGCATCGACACGTACCAACACATCGTGTTACTGCGTCTCGGCCTTAGCAGTCTTTGTAATTCCAATCTCCTTCTAGAAAAGAGACATGTGAAATTTATTCGTATCGTTTACCGCGAGATTGTACAATCTCACCATATTTGTATATTTATCAATAAATAAAATAATATATTTTGCTACCAAAATTTTTGGGGTAAAATCTGTTACACACAGCGCCCTTTTTAGCCTACTTTCCGAAGGAAAGAAAGGTTTATGAGATCACTTTCCTGTCTGTGTGTCTTTGTGTGTGTGTGTAGGTGTGTGCTTGTGTGCGCGATTGTCCCCTTCAATTTTTGAACGCGGTAACAGAATTTCACCAAACTCGGTGCACATATAGTACTAAAAAAGGGCACCTAACTTGTATAGTTTTAGACTTCTCCGGAAACTTACTTTCAAAATGGCGGCCATTAAAAAATTTAGGGCGAAATGTCATATATTGGAAAACCTTCAAACCGATTTTAACCAAATTTTGTATGCTTAGAGCGCAAGTTGTGTGCATTAAACTCAGTGGTGAATATTGTTGTTGGTAAGTCATTTTGGAAGATAGCACCACATGGAAAAAAAAATTAAGATTTTACGTTATATTTCGAAAACTACGCAACCAANGAGAGCGCAAGTTGTGTGCATTAAACTCAGTGGTGAATATTGTTGTTGGCAAGTCATTTTGGAAGATAGCACCACATGGAAAAAAAAATTAAGATTTTACGTTATATTTCGAAAACTACTCAACCAATTTTCGCCAAATTTGTCAAGTAAGTAATACTATGATACGCCAAGTAAATATAGGTGAAGGAACATTATTAGGAACTTATTTTCTAAATGGGTGCTATACAAATATTTTAGGTTTATTTGGTATAACTAGCATACCATTTGGCCCATTTCAACCGAACTTGGTACGCAGACAGTATCTACTGCAAGCATAAAATAAACAAAAAAACTTTGTCTGCCATTGTCACACTTATTTTCAAAATGGTGGAAATCTAGATATTTTAGCATTTTATGCTATATCTTCGAAAACATTTAATCAAATCCAACTTAACTTTATATGCTGGTAAAATATACAGCAAACTTTAAGTTTGTGTACACGGAGCCTCTTTTCTCATCCATTTTGTAAGAAAGTGCCACACGACTAAATAAAGTTTTATGTCATATCTCGGGAAACAATTTTCCGATTCCTACCAAATATGGCAAATCAGTTTTACTGTAGTAGGTAATGTTAATTGATATGTTTTAGGAATTGTCAGTCACTTATTTTCAAATGGTGGCCAAATAGCTATTTTAGTTTTGTATGTTATATCGTCGAAATCATGTAACTAATTCCAACAAAACTTTGTATAATGGTTGTGTGTATTACAACAATCAAATGTGTACCCACAAAAACTCTTGTCCGCCGTTTTGTAAAATATTTTCACATGACAAATTGAAGTTAAGTTATATCCTAAAAACAACTGATTTGTACCAAATTTGGCAAACAATTAGTACTATGGTGTGTTAGACATACATTTTTCAAAATGCCGGCCATTTAAATTTTTTAACTCCGAATTTTTATTTACGAAACTACAAAACAAATTTCAATCATTTTTTTCGTATGCTGAGAGTATCAGCTGTATCCATAAAAATTGTCTTGCAAAGCCTCATTTTACCGCAATTTGTAAGATAGCTGCACATGAAATAATATAGTTTTTATGCCGTATCTCGAGAAACAATAAACCGATTTATTTCAAATTTGGCAAAAAAGTTGTACTGTGGTAGGTTATTAATTTTGTTTTGTTTTGTGAGTCTCTTATTTTCTGAATTGTGCGGATAGATACATTTTAAGTGTGCTATATCTACGAAACTATGTAACATATTTTAATTTAACTTTCTCTAATTTATTTGACAATAATAGAATGTGCTAATATACAAACTTTNCTTGCAAAGCCTCATTTTACCGCAATTTGTAAGATAGCTGCACATGAAATAATATAGTTTTTATGCCGTATCTCGGGAAACAATAAACCGATTTATTTCAAATTTGGCAAAAAAGTTGTACTGTGGTAGGTTATTAATTTTGTTTTGTTTTGTGAGTCTCTTATTTTCTGAATTGTGCGGATAGATACATTTTAAGTGTGCTATATCTACAAAACTATGTAACATATTTTAATTTAACTTTCTCTAATTTATTTGACAATAATAGAATGTGCTAATATACAAACGTTNAAACTATGTAACATATTTTAATTTAACTTTCTCTAATTTATTTGACAATAATAGAATGTGCTAATATACAAACGTTTCCCCTTTATTTATGAAGATCGCCACATGATCAATGGAGGTTTTATGCTATATCTCGAGGACCAACGAGCCTATATGCATACATAGATACTCCTTTGCCAGATTTTTTTTGCAGTATAGTGTCAGGTGAGTAAACTGAACATTTCTTCATATTTTCCGAATAATTTTAGTAATTTCCATAAAATTTTGCCTACATACAGAAGGCCAAGTATAGTTACATAATTTAAATGGGGCCAGGCAATGATTAAAAAAAAATTGTGGCCATATAAATATATTGATGTGTTTGGCATATCTATTTATCAGTTTTACAATTTCAATAAAACTTTTTATGCTTACATTATCTATTATAAATATTGTGTACATAGCCTCTTTTTGAAGCAATTTTATAAAATAGCCCCATTAGAGAAAATAAGTTTTTATGCTATTTCTCGAAGACCAGTCAACCCATTCCCATAAAAAATTTCACTCAAGTAGTTTTATGGTAGGCCATGAAAATTTATGTGTTTTAGTGGCTCAGGCACTTAGTTTCAAAATGATGGCCGAGTAAATATTCCAGGTTGGAGAACACTATCATTCAAAACATTAGAATGATTACATCCGAAGTTGATGCTCTGAATCCTACCTCCGTTATGCAGTTGATTGCAAGTTAGCTTAATTTAACGAGTTTTTTAAAATTAAAATCCCGGGTAAGTGATTCGTGTTTTTTAATTGTCTTTGTATTGTTTCACGTGTTTTTGGTTTCATCTCTAATGATATTGCTGTCAATAAGACGTCAATGCCTACCTACCATATACGATTTGAACAACGTTTACTAAAATTTATTCGCACACATGTATAGGAAAGTAGGCTCGTTAGTTAGCAGTAACAAATTGTTTTTGTGAGTTATTGCATTCATTTGCTTTCTGACAGTTGTAACTGCTATGTTTCTTACGTTTCTTGTTTGGGAGTTTTTACAAAACGTGAGACTTAAGTTTTGAAAGACGTATCTGTTCCATATTACAGATTGAAGTCCANTGTTTGGGAGTTTTTACAAAACGTGAGACTTAAGTTTTGAAAGACGTATCTGTTCCATATTACAGATTGAAGTCCAGTGCAGTTTTGGGATTAATTTAACAACTTTTAGAAGGAATTTTTAAATTTATAGCCACATAATTTGCATAGTGAGATTTAGTTTAAATGTAAGTTAATGATACAGAAAGCACCTAATACCAGAAGTACAGGGTGACAACTTTCATGAAAATATTTTTTTTAAATGTTCGTTGATACGCACGAAAATTTCATGTGATCTTACTGCTACGCTTTTTATTTTCCTTCGGTATTCGTGACAATAGATGCAGGTGGTGCATCCCATGCTGACAGACATAAATAACTTAAGCTTTTCCAGCTCCAGTCAGACAGCTCTGCGAACTCAATTTGAGCAAAATCCATTCCGACGTGGCAAGTAAANGTTTGGGAGTTTTTACAAAACGTGAGACTTAAGTTTTGAAAGACGTATCTGTTCCATATTACAGATTGAAGTCCATTGCAGTTTTGGGAGTAATTTAACAACTTTTAGAAGGAATTTTTAAATTTATAGCCACATAATTTGCATAGTGAGATTTAGTTTAAATGAAAGTTAATGATACAGAAAGCACCTAATACCAGAAGTACAGGGTGACATCTTTCATGAAAATATTTTTTTTAAATGTTCGTTGATACGCACGAAAATTTCATGTGATCTTACTGCTACGCTTTTTATTTTCCTTCGGTATTCGTGACAATAGATGCAGGTGGTGCATCCCATGCTGACAGACATAAATAAGTTAAGCTTTTCCAGCTCCAGTCAGACAGCTCTGCGAACTCAATTTGAGCAAAATCCATTCCGACGTGGCAAGTAAAATGTTGTATCGGCGTTGGCACAAACAAATGCAAGAACTGCACGATTGCAACTTGATTTAGAACCGTACAAAACGGGTACCTAAGTGATTGTTTCAATAAAATGTTTTGGTTCTCTGAAATGTTAGTGAACACACGGCGTTCATCCTGTATGGAGTATGCGCTGTTGCAATACTCTTATTCTTGAATTTATCATGTGTGAAAACTCAACTCGACATTTCGATTGTCTGTTTACCGACCGAACCTTAAACACTCTTAAATCACGAGCGTGTGCAAATATTTAATCTTGCAAAATTGTGCATTGCAGTACTTTTTTTTAATTTTCCCTTTTATAAAATCTGGAATGTATTCTATCTGGTGGCAAATAAACTACACGAGCATACCAATCACATTTTAATATTTAGAAATTAATTTTATGACATTTTTATGAATTCTGATGTCTTCGAGCTTGCTTGAAGATGTTGGGCACTAACAAATCGTAGGTTCATATTTCTGCTGATTAGTGGTAAGCGTGTAAACGTGGTGTTTTACGTCATTTGCAGCAAAATTTAGTTTATATAACAGTATTGCGCATGTCACACACACATACATATATAGGTATGTGTGTTTATGTATATACATACATATATGTGTATGTACATTTACCATAAATGCATCGTGTAAGTATGTTACGTAGGCGACTGCCTGTGGCTTCACTCTCGTTTGCTACCTGAAATAGTTACTTTTTTTAAAACTAAGGTCCTTGTACACCATGTCACTGGTTCTCTGTTTGGTGCAAGTATTGCCCACAAAGAAAAAAATGTAACAAAAAAAATAGGAAATCGGTTAGGTAAATTTTTGATGCTTAGAAAATCACAGTAATCATGCGAACACATGTTATCTATTTCCACACCCATGAAATGTAATTTCAGAATATTCTGCGATATCTCACTGGTTATGGGTGACATTGAACAATCCATGAAACACATTTCACCCCTTTTCACCTCTTCAGGGGTTGAATTACAAACAATTCTGGAATAATTTTTAGACCTTTGTGTACGCGCTATTATGAAGCAGAAAAAGAAACATCGCGATGTTTTACCAGGTGTAAATAATGCTAAATTATTTCGTAATAACGCGTTTTATATCCTTTTAACAATCCCTAAAGGAGAGAATTTTGAAGAGAAAAAAAAAACGTGTTCTTAATGGATGACTACGTTGTAAGAGAACTCCAGCTCTAAAATTTCTCTTTTCTAGAGCCGCNGTATGTGTGTTTATGTATATACATACATATATGTGTATGTACATTTACCATAAATGCATCGTGTAAGTATGTTACCTAGGCGACTGCCTGTGGCTTCACTCTCGTTTGCTACCTGAAATCGTTACTTTCTTCAAAACTAAGGTCCTTGTACACCATGTCACTGGTTCTCTCTTTGGTGCAAGTATTGCCCATAAAGAAAAAAATGTAACAAAAAATAGGAAATCGGTTAGGTAAATTTCTGATGCTTAGAAAATCACAGTAATCATCCGAACACATGTTATATATTTCCACACCCGTGAAATGCAATTTCAGAATATTCTGCGATATCTCACTGGGCATTAGTGAAATTGAACAATCCATTAAACACATCTCACCCCTTTTCACCTCTTCAGTGATTGAATTACAAACAATTCTGGAATAATTTTTAGACCTTTGTGTACGTGCTATTATGAAGCAGAAAAAGAAACATCGCGATGTTTTACCAGGTGTAAATAATGCTAAAGTATTTCGTAATAACGCGTTTTATATCCTTTTAACAATCCCTAAAGGAGAGAATTTTGAAGAGAGAAAAAAAACGTGTTCTTAATGGATGACTACGTTGTAAGAGAACTCCAGCTCTAAAATTTCTCTTTTCTAGAGCCGCNAAAAAAAACGTGTTCTTAATGGATGACTACGTTGTAAGAGAACTCCAGCTCTAAAATTTCTCTTTTCTAGAGCCGCTGGTTTGGGCTCTGTGTTGATGTGTCAGTCAGTCATTGTAAACTTCTGTTATCTATAATTTTGCCGTAATTGAAAATAAACAGGGTTTTAACCTAATTAAGAATAAAAATGTACTAAGAATAAAAATGCACTACTTCTATGATAGAGCGAGGTGGCACAGTGGTAGAACTTTGGAGTTCCGTTCGAAAGGACCTGGGTTAGATACCCATCTATGGCTTTCCATAGCTTCCCGAAATCACTCTAGCCGAATGCTGGGAGGTTTTCTTTTCTTACTACAGGCCACAGCTTATTCCTCCCCCTAGCTTGTCTGAGCAACTTTCTCCGTCTGTGATAACCTCGCTGTCGACGATACGCTAAGCCGTTGTGCCAGTTTTTCTATAATGTGCATACACGCCGAAGAAACCAATTGAAGCAACAATCACTTTAAACAACACATTTGAACCACTTTCGCAAATTCGCTGTCGAAATTACTTTCCAGTATTCCAGTCAGCGTTTACGTGGGAATGCGAGGACTTGCTGGTATTTACTATTCACAATATCTTCACACTTTTTAAAATTAAACCTGTGAAAAATCACCCTATACACACTCNTTGCTGGTATTTACTATTCACAATATCTTCACACTTTTTAAAATTAAACCTGTGAAAAATCACCCTATACACACTCTAAATCCGAATCAGTGATATCAATCGGTGAAAAATCTTTCACTGAAAGTCAGTTGATAAGCTTCAGCTGACAGGCGAATCAAGCAAATTAACTGGGAACAAGTGACTTACAACAGTGACATTCTTGGCATTCAGTGAAGAATCACAAATAAATCAGTGAGATTCAACAACTATATTAATTAGTTATCTGGCACTGATAATCTGTTGCTCAGTTCTCACATGTTTCACTGATTTTGCTCAATTCTCACTGATTCAAGTTTAGAGCGCACATATTACGTCTTAGTTTTTTTTCTTCTAAATATGTCTTGTATCACAAGCGTTTGAAAATTATTTAATTTTTGGTTAATTTTAACTTGCACTAATATTTTGAGAATAAATTGTAATATTTTATGTACAATAGATATGAATATAAACAGGGAGGAAGTAGATGTCTTGGTAATGCCTAGTTATAGTTCTTATGCGAAAATATTATTATTAAATTGATAGCGCACAAATGCGGAGCGTGGTAATTTTGGTGTAATTTTCTAGACTTGGGTTAAGTTTTGATCACACGAGGCGGAGGAATATCCTGGAAGTAGAACAGGAGAAAGTTGTAAGCCACCGGGAATAAATTACAGGGGAATTTTTACTTCCAGAAGTTGACTCCGGGCAGTGACCGACAAAGTGCGAAGGAGCAGCAGCTGTTATCGTCGGCGCTGCTCTGGCAAGAAGCACGCGATGTTGTTCCCTCAGCATTATCTCCACCGGGGTGCATCTGGCGGACCCCCCCCCACACCCCCTGCACACCCACTCCACCTCAGGGGCCAGCGTGGTCGGACCTCGGTGGGCCCGCGTCTCCATGAATAAAACATGCCGCCCCCGGAAGCTATGAATATTTTACCGTAGGTTTCTTCACAGAAATCAGTTATAGTTTGATTGAATACGGAATATTGAATCAGGCCACGTTTTTCGCCAGAGAAGAAAATAAATTTATATATATATATATGTATATAAATGTGTAAGTCTTTTCGCGAAAGCTTGTAAACTTTTTTTTTTCGTATTTCCTCCTCCTCTCTCCGCTACGCAGGGTAGGAAAGAGTTTTGTTCACTATACTTTTGATTACGTTATTTTTTTTCTTCTTCGTGGAGTGAGCGAGTCGGTAAGACGTAGAGAGCACGGTGAACTTTAATACTGTTATTCTTTCACTCTTACTTCATTCCTATGAAAAACGAGCGCATGCGGGTTAGTATTATGTTATCGTTTAACCTTCGCACTGCCTCTGAACTTTCGTGAAAGTAGTTCTCATTTTAATGAAGTTTTTGTACTAACTCTTCTACATGATTAAAAGCCAACTACTCTGTGTGACTGTCTGTATCTATCTATATTTATATATATACACACACACACACACACACATATATATATATATATATATATATATATATATNTGGCAATATCTATGACAAACATAAAATTTATCTAAACATAGTGGCTTTTCTCCGTCATGTTGTGAGATAGGGCCACATGAAATATTAACTATGTTATATCTCCGGAAACAATCATCCGATGCTTCCCGAATTTGGCAAACAATTTCTACTACAGTATGCTACATAAACAGGTACTTTTTAAGTGGGTTTGACTTTTATTTTGATATTAGTGGCCATATAAACAATTTAGCACACTGCTATATCTGCGAAACCATGATACAAATTTCAACTAAGTTTTGTATGCTGGCAGTATCTATTACAACTATTAAATGTGCTTACAGTCATTTTCTGTAATTTTGTAAGGTGCCACCGCATGAAAAAAAAAAAAGTATTTGACATACATCGGTATGAAGGAGGCTGTATATAGTAAACATCTGGAGAGGCCCCAGTCGGGGTGGAGGCTAAGCCAGTTTGGGGGAGGACAAGATTGAAAGAGGAACAGAGGAGAGCGCATCAGCCAATAGGAAGTGAGTTTCCGCAAAGGTTTCCGCAAGCATGATGAATTCGTGCAGTGCGTACAACTAGGATACGGCTGCTTTTAAATGCTGAAACAAAAAAAAACATTGTAAATGAGACATTCCATAAGAAACTAAACTTACTTTATTAGCTCTTTGCTGCTTATAGCCACGTCTTAAATTTTAGGCTATTCACGGTAAAGTGAGCACTTTAAAAAAAAAACCCACTCATTTGGAATATTATTCAATAAATATATTTTATTTTAGTATTAGCCGTTAACTTCAGAGTGCGGTGGAATANCCACTCATTTGGAATATTATTCAATAAATATATTTTATTTTAGTATTAGCCGTTAACTTCAGAGTGCGGTGGAATATGCACGCTGTGCTTATTATTTACATGGCAATATTTATTTGAAAAGGTGGTTAGAGGATAAAAAATGGCGGAAAGGAAAAAGTAACTAGGACCTCAAATATGCTCACTTTACCGTGAACAGCCTATACAAAGATTCATTCACTCGTTACTTGATTTGACATTTCTTAACCTGTCCTTTAGCGTATCTATAATTACTTTGGACTTATCACTTTTACAAACTACCAAAACTATTTACTGTATTATTTTTTTACATTTTTGAAAATGTATTTTGGTTATTGCATTATCGATTAAATGTCTCACAGTTACAAATTAATTTGTGAAATTAATTTACACGATTATCACTAAACTGAGTTATAATTTTCCGCTTGACCACGGTTATTTTTTCCAACTATTTTTTATGAAAAGTTTTTTTTTGTTACGATGAGTTGTTATTTCATTTTATTCAGTTATGAATGAATTCATATTTCAATTGCTGTCTTCTCTGTATAAGCCAACTCATATTGCAGATTACTTGTTTATATTTGCACAATTTTTCACATGCATTTTGCTACAGTTTTTTGTTAAAACCCAGTCAGTAGGATAAGTAAAATAGTCGTTGTATTACGTCTTACTATCAAAACGCTGCAGCTCTCAAGATGTATGCTGACGAACTTAATGTTGCAGCTAGCTACAAACGGGTTCAGTTCGGTCGTTGAAGTAGATGCTCCTAATTCTACCTCCGTAATGCGGTTGGTTGCATGCGAGCTTACGGTACGAGAAATGTTGGGTTCGAGTCCCAGGTAAGGCACGTGTATGTTTGTAATCGTCTCACTAGTTTTACACGTGTTTCTGGTTCCATCTGTAATTTAGGCCTCTGTCATCAAAATGTCAAGGCCCAGTTACCACCTAAACTTTAATGAATTTCATTAAAATGATTTGCAACCATGTAGATATGCAAGTAACTTCTTGCATGTTCATTATGTATATATATATATACAACGGATTACGTGCTTTTGTATACTGATTTACTGATTGTATCCCACACTTCTTTCAAAATCGTTTGATATTTGTTTGCTATGACTTTGTAGTTCGCAGCGAAATGATATAGCTGTGTTTGCATAGGGATTACGTAAGTTAAAAGCGTGTACAGGCTTTTCACGGATAATTAAGCCCTTCTGAAATCAAGCTTTGAGAAATGTCTTTGCCACTATCTGTATTTATTTTAACGGGCAAACTCGAGTGGCATGTGCGCATTAAAGTTGGTAACGATGGAAGNCTGTATTTATTTTAACGGGCAAACTCGAGTGGCATGTGCGCATTAAAGTTGGTAACGATGGAAGGAAAGTAGTTCCGTATTATTAGGTAAACTTTTGTAAATACTGAAATTATTTATTTTGTTTTCTGTTTTTTTTTTTTCAATGCAAATAATTGTAAGAATAAATATATCGGTCAAATATCTGCTCTTCTAAAAACATCACATTTGCACTTGACCGACGCATGAATAAAGTTATCAGGCACATTGTGTCGTGTGACGGTTTAGGGATAGTAGAGCGATGCTGGCCCACAACCATCCCCCCCCTCCCCCCGCATAACCAGGGTAGAGACACGTGTCACGAAGCAGGTGAACAGCCAGAACGGACCGCAGTTACACNTTGCTGGTATTTACTATTCACAATATCTTCACACTTTTTAAAATTAAACCTGTGAAAAATCACCCTATACACACTATAAATCCGAATCAGTGATATCAATCGGTGAAAAATCTTTCACTGAAAGTCAGTTGATAAGCTTCAGCTGACAGGCGAATCAAGCAAATTAACTGGGAACAAGTGACTTATAGCAGTGACATTCTTGGCATTCAGTGAAGAATCACAAATAAATCAGTGAGATTCAACAACTATATTAATTAGTTATCTGGCACTGATAATCTGTTGCTCAGTTCTCACATGTTTCACTGATTTGGCTCAATTCTCACTGATTCAAGTTTAGAGCGCACATATTACGTCTTAGTTTTTTTTTCTTCTAAATATGTCTTGTATCACAAGCGTTTGAAAATTATTTAATTTTTGGTTAGATTTAACTTGCACTAATATTTTGAGAATAAATTGTAATATTTTATGTACAATAGATATGAATATAAACAGGGAGGAANTTTAACTTGCACTAATATTTTGAGAATAAATTGTAATATTTTATGTACAATAGATATGAATATAAACAGGGAGGAAGTAGATGTCTTGGTAATGCCTAGTTATAGTTCTTATGCGAAAATATTATTATTAAATTGATAGCGCACAAATGCGGAGCGTGGTAATTTTGGTGTAATTTTCTAGACTTGGGTTAAGTTTTGATCACACGAGGCGGAGGAATATCCTGGAAGTAGAACAGGAGAAAGTTGTAAGCCACCGGGAATAAATTACAGGAGAATTTTTACTTCCAGAAGTTGACTCCGGGCAGTGACCGACAAAGTGCGAAGGAGCAGCAGCTGTTATCGTCGGCGCTGCTCTGGCAAGAAGCACGCGATGTTGTTCCCTCAGCATTATCTCCACCGGGGTGCATCTGGCGGACCCCCCCCCACACCCCCTGCACACCCACTCCACCTCAGGGGCCAGCGTGGTCGGACCTCGGTGGGCCCGCGTCTCCATGAATAAAACATGCCGCCCCCGGAAGCTATGAATATTTTACCGTAGGTTTCTTCACAGAAATCAGTTATAGTTTGATTGAATACGGAATATTGAATCAGGCCACGTTTTTCGCCAGAGAAGAAAATAAATTTATATATATATATATGTATATAAATGTGTAAGTCTTTTCGCGAAAGCTTGTAAACTTTTTTTTTTCGTATTTCCTCCTCCTCTCTCCGCTACGCAGGGTAGGAAAGAGTTTTGTTCACTATACTTTTGATTACGTTATTTTTTTTCTTCTTCGTGGAGTGAGCGAGTCGGTAAGACGTAGAGAGCACGGTGAACTTTAATACTGTTATTCTTTCACTCTTACTTCATTCCTATGAAAAACGAGCGCATGCGGGTTAGTATTATGTTATCGTTTAACCTTCGCACTGCCTCTGAACTTTCGTGAAAGTAGTTCTCATTTTAATGAAGTTTTTGTACTAACTCTTCTACATGATTAAAAGCCAACTACTCTGTGTGACTGTCTGTATCTATCTATATNACTACTCTGTGTGACTGTCTGTATCTATCTATATTTATATATACACACACACACACACACACACACACACACATATATATATATATATGTGTGTGTGTGTATGTGTGTATCAGTGTTGTTGTCAACGCCTCCCTAAAACTTTTGAATCTGTTAACGAAATTTGGTACACGTATAGTAATTACTCAGTAACGATATTAGAATGTTTTAGTTTTATATCACGCCGGATAATATTTTCAAAATTACGGCGGTTTTAAAGAACTATTTAACCGATTAAAATATATTTTGGTAAGTTTTCAGTGCGTCATGTAAGAAATGAATTTAGAGTTTTTTTATTTTTATTTGTCCACCATTTTGGAAATTAGCAGTGCATGGAAAAATTGAGCTTGTAAGTTATATCTTCAAAACTACTGAACTTAGNGTCCACCATTTTGGAAATTAGCAGTGCATGGAAAAATTGAGCTTGTAAGTTATATCTTCAAAACTACTGAACTTAGTTCCACCTAAGTTGGCACTTGACTAATACTGTGTTAAGCCGTGTTAACTTATGCGACTTAAATTTATAAGCTACGCATTTTCGAAATGGCAATAAACATATTTTAGCTTTATTNGCCGTGTTAACTTATGCGACTTAAATTTATAAGCTACGCATTTTCGAAATGGCAATAAACATATTTTAGCTTTATTTGCTGTGTTTACCATATCGTTCGACATTTTCCAACCAAACTTTCTGTGCTGAAAGTGTATATTACAAGTACCGGGCATGCCGATACGTATACTATTTTGCCCGCCATTTTGCAAAAATAAAGCTTGTACGTCATATCTCCGAAAACAATCAGTCGATTATTCCCAAATGTGCCAAACAAGTATTCCTACGGCAGGCCACATATAAACGAATAATTAAATGGATCAGATACTTTTAAAATGGTGAGTGTATAAACATTCAAATTTATTATGCTATATCTATGAAACCATGTCGCAAATTTCATCTTTCCGTTACGTTGGCAATATCTATGACAAACATAAAATTTATCTAAACATAGTGGCTTTTCTCCGTCATGTTGTGAGATAGGGCCACATGAAATATTAACTATGTTATATCTCCGGAAACAATCATCCGATGCTTCCCGAATTTGGCAAACAATTTCTACTACAGTATGCTACATAAACAGGTACTTTTTAAGTGGGTTTGACTTTTATTTTGATATTAGTGGCCATATAAACAATTTAGCACACTGCTATATCTGCGAAACCATGATACAAATTTCAACTAAGTTTTGTATGCTGGCAGTATCTATTACAACTATTAAATGTGCTTACAGTCATTTTCTGTAATTTTGTAAGGTGCCACCGCATGAAAAAAAAAAAAGNCTATTACAACTATTAAATGTGCTTACAGTCATTTTCTGTAATTTTGTAAGGTGCCACCGCATGAAAAAAAAAAAAAGTATTTGACATACATCGGTATGAAGGAGGCTGTATATAGTAAACATCTGGAGAGGCCCCAGTCGGGGTGGAGGCTAAGCCAGTTCGGGGGAGGATAAGATTGAAAGAGGAACAGAGGAGAGCGCATCAGCCAATAGGAAGTGAGTTTCCGCAAAGGTTTCCGCAAGCATGATGAATTCGTGCAGTGCGTACAACTAGGATACGGCTGCTTTTAAATGCTGAAACAAAAAAAAAACATTGTAAATGAGACATTCCATAAGAAACTAAACTTACTTTATTAGCTCTTTGCTGCTTATAGCCACGTCTTAAATTTTAGGCTATTCACGGTAAAGTGAGCACTTTTTAAAAAAAAAAAACCACTCATTTGGAATATTATTCAATAAATATATTTTATTTTAGTATTAGCCGTTAACTTCAGAGTGCGGTGGAATATGCACGCTGTGCTTATTATTTACATGGCAATATTTATTTGAAAAGGTGGTTAGAGGATAAAAAATGGCGGAAAGGAAAAAGTAACTAGGACCTCAAATATGCTCACTTTACCGTGAACAGCCTATACAAA
>NQII01003557.1:77059-101352 GCA_002778355.1 Clitarchus hookeri
AGACGTGAGCACGGGTCCGAACCGCAGTCCAGGGAGACTGCAGCACCTGCGGGCCTTCTTCCAAGGCCTACCACTTCGCCGGTGCTCATCCCCCAGATGACAGCCTACCAACACTCACCGCTGAGTTAAGTATAAAAATCGGCGCCCAGAGAAGCCCCACTCAACCATGAAGTCGCCCAGCGAATACGAGTAGTCAAATTAGGTACCACACCTCGGAAGTGCCGATGTATGTAGTTCTTGTGTAAACTCCAGACAATATATTCGTCCTTAAAAATGAAACAGTAAAAGGCTTCATTATTACAATACCCTCAACCTCCAAGCACATTATAGTCTGTGCCTGGTGGCATTAACAACGACACTATAAGCCACTCTGTCTTCCACAGTGGCGGTATAGCGTCAATTGTAATGTTAATTTTTCATACGGTTGAAGAATTCACAATGTTTATATAAGTAGATCTGAGCATGGCTTTCAAAATAGCCCAGTTTACTGTGAACAGTATATAACGTTTTAGATGAAAGTAATAAACGGNTACGGTTGAAGAATTCACAATGTTTATATAAGTAGATCTGAGCATGGCTTTCAAAATAGCCCAGTTTACTGTGAACAGTATATAACGTTTTAGATGAAAGTAATAAACGGCAACAGTTAAAATATTATATGTGTAATGCGAATTAAAAAAATTACACTTCCTACTTAAATAAAATATAAACCACAAGTCACTTATGTTATAAAAAATTGCACTTCAAAAATACAATGACTTTGAGCATTGACAGTTATTTCACCCAAATTTCTCTTCACACACTAAAAAAATTATCTGTACGCTATTCACGGTAAAGTGAGCACTTTTAAAAGTCCTCTCATTTAGAATAATAATCAATAAATATATTTTGTTTTAGTCTTGGACGTTAACCTTTGAGAGAGGTGGAATATACACACAGTATTTATTACTTGTATGGCAATATTTATTCAAAAAGGTTCGTTAAAGGATAAAAAATATCTAAAAGGAAAAAGTAACTAGGGCCTCAAAAGTGCTCACTTTACCGTGAACAGCCTATACTACCCTGTCCCATCCTTGAAATTAAAGTCTGTTTCCAGCTACAGCTGTATCAAAAGTCTTCTTTATACGTAATTATTTCTTCTTTTAAAAGTATTTTTTGTTTTTTAATTCCGCCAATCGCGAAAGGTTTTTTTTTCCCCGCCGTTACTGAGAAGTAGTAGCAGACTTCACTCTGAAAACTTCCTTACAATTTACGAACACTCATGACTGATGTTAACCGATTTCTTGGAGGTAACTTCATTTATCGAAAGTATCTGTGGACCTATGTGATTTACGGTGTATTTGTTAACATATTTTTTAATGTTTCTAAGCCAGCCTTTCATTAGAAAATAAGTACCTGCTTTTGTTGTGTGGACGTTTCGTTTCGCAAATGTAAATAATTGAAATATGTGGAGTTCAACTCTTATCAAATACTGTATTTAGTAGGCAAAGAGCATAAGTCACAGGCATACATTACGTACACTGACTATATTAATTGTTACATATTTAAATGTATCTGTAGCACACGCATTTTCGGTTTCCTTCCTTGTTAAATATATTTAAATGATACCTTTTTTTTNTATTTAAATGTATCTGTAGCACACGCATTTTCGGTTTCCTTCCTTGTTAAATATATTTAAATGATACCTTTTTTTTATAGGTGGACGTAAGATATGTAAGTCTGCCGTAGATAATTGCCGCAAAAGTAGAAATTTCCTGATTTTTTTTTTTATAAGAACGATTCAGCTTATCTCAGCAGTGAGTATCACCAACACCCGAAACAAATGAGAAGTTACTTATTTTATCAGTATACAGTATTCTTCTTAGAACAAAGCTTCTGTATACAAACAAACCACCTTGTAAAAACGGGGCCACGAGAGCGCAGCAGATAGAGCGATCGCCTCCCACCAAGGTTCTATTCCTGGCGGATTTTTGCATTTGGAAATCGTGCCGGATGATGCAGTTGGTTGGCGGGTTTTCTCGAGTAACTCGCGTTTTTCTCCCACCCTTGTATTCCGGCGCTGCTCCATACTCACGTCGCTTCACCCCCATTGTCTCTCAAAACCCCGAAATCTCTCCACTCCACTCTCTACGTCCTAAAAAATTTGCAGTTAATTAAGGGAAATGTTTTAACAGCGCGGGCGCCCCGCACAGCTGTAGAGAAGAACTTGAGATGCTTCAGTCGTTCGTAAGCCCGGCGGATGAACTGTTCCTTTCTGCCTGCACGTTCGTCGTGTTACGACGGCGGCACGCCAAGTCCTTTGTTAGCGGTTGAGCCCCTTGTGTGTCGCGTTCGTCTCGGCTCGGCAGAGTACACTCGGTTTAGGTGCTTCACAGCGCAGAGCATGGCTGGTTGCCGGCTTTCCCACTAATAGGCGCTCTTTTCCGCCGGAGGAGCATATCATTTCCCCTCCGCCATTCAGCAGCCTTTTCAAAGTTTCTTCTTGTCGCTTTTCCGTGTTTCGCAGGGTATACGGCGCGTCGTTAACAGGCTGGGATGTCTTATCCGTTTGTGACGTCGATAGAACGTGCATGATAGCTACGCGTATCTGGCGTCTCAAATTACGGCGTTTACAACAATGTATAGTATATGCCACTTTTTAAAAATCAAACCTGTGAAAAATCACCCCATGTATGAAGTGCTTGGTTTTTTTCCTTAACAAGAAACGTATGATAAGAGTTGTGTTAATATAAAAATATCTTATTTTTGGGCAAATTGAAATTTAACTTATATTTTATATACAAACTATAATATGTAATTTATAATTAATATGAATAAAAGTGGGGATGGAATTGTTATGTTGGTAATGCCTTGGAATAAATAGTTCTTGCGCAAAACATTATAACACTTGAGTGCGCACGAATGCGGTGCGTTGTCCCTTAGGTGTCATTTTCTAGACGTAGTTAAGCGTTGTTTGCATGATGCGGAAGAATATCCTGGAAGTATAATTTAAACCGGGCTTCAGAAAGTTGGAAGTAAGCTTGAATGGACTATAACAATGCATCCTTGAAGTCTTACGTTGGTTATTACTCTGATTTTGTAATCGATGTTTTCCTGCGAAGGCATTGCAACATTGTTTGACTAACGTGAAATTGTGCTCGTAGAGAACTGTACAAACCTGCAAGACAAACATTGACGAGTACTAGAAAATATATAAATCATATGAAATGCTGCTCTTCTGAGTTATAGGATCTGGAATAATTAATAAATGATGGTACAATTGAAATATCACAAAAAAATTAACCGCTAATGAGCAACGATTGGTTAAAAGTAGTCGAAATATGTATACAATGTAAAAAGTTGACAGTTGATATTTTACCATGACATGTTGACTAGACACCAGACCTAAAAGTGATGTGAGAAAACATACCAAGGCTGCTGTTGAGGATAAGCATAGCAGCTTTTAGAAGCATCTCTCTCCTTTCATTGGTCCGTGATCAACAGTTAGCACCTAGTTTTTTTTTTAAGTCTGACGGTGAAGGAAGAGGTTGATCTCCGTAATATAATTATTTCGACTGCTATCCGTCATGAAATCGTTATATTTCTCTGTGTGGCCTCATTTGGGATGTGGTTATTACATTCATTCCAAGAAAATGATAGAGTTATTGTTAGGAATTGTGTTGCAAACTATTACCCAGTCATACGATATTTCGAAACCATTTGTTCAAAACCCAGTCTTAATTTCCTGAATCGTGTTCATTCATGCAGTAGGAATACCTTATCAGCATTTCGATGGTCGTATGACCGATTTAGGCCACCGGCACTGGAGGATCGTTATTTTACGGTAGAAGGACACAGAATGTACAGAAAATTAGCTCTAAGCGGGCTTTTCGCAAGTCTTCAGTTAATCGCCAACATATCATAACTATAGTCCATTCACGGTTACCACCAACCTTTCCGAAACACTGCTAAAGTTCTATTGCTAGGATATTTCTCCGCCTAATGCAAGCAAAGCTTAACCGACTTTAAAAAATTACATCAAAGGGACAACGCGCTGAATTCGTGCGCAGTCAGTAAATAATTCATTAATAATTAAATGTAAAAATATTTTGCATAAGAATAATTTCTTACTAGGCATTACCAACACACCTTTTTTCTCACTGTTTTTATTCGTATTAATTACAAATGAATTACTATGATTTAAAGAAAAAATATACTTAAAGGTTAAATTTAATCAAAAATGAGGTACTTTTTTAAAATAAGTATAAAACGTTAGTGAGGCGTGACATATTTAAGAAACAGCTGAGCACGTCATACATGGGGTGATTTTTCATCAAAGGTTTGATTCAAAAAGTGCGAAGAAACCGCGAATAGACTATATAAGAGAATCTCTGTCCAGAAAGTTATCGGCTTGCTGAGATGGGGACTTCAACCAAGCGTGTATCCTAGTTCAGAGATAGGAAAAGCCTAAACGACATAACCGATACATAAACTATATTTTCGAAAAATGAGTTTAGAATAAAAATTGAGGTACATATGAAAGCAAAGTGAACAAAGTATCCTGTATTACCTTTGTGCTGGCTTCCCTGCAACCTCCATGATGGTCAATGACAGTGAGGGGTCTTCGGACCCGAAGGTTGCAGGTTCGTCTCCCGGGTGAGCCATGACCGTGTATTTTTGTTAAAATATGTGTTGTACTTTGTTTAGTATATTAACCTCTTGTGGATTTTCTGAGCGATATAAAATCGGATTACTTTATAAGCATTATCAAATCTGCATTTTGTATGCAGGAAAAAAAAATCACGTATAGATAGAATAGTAGACTGCAATATTGGCCACAAATTACTTCATGGTAACACATGTTTTCCTTGTCTCTACACAACAAACATTTTCTAGACATCTTCAACTGTCTAGAAAAGAAAACTATACCTGGCTTGCATCACTCGAAGCCTTGTTAAAAGGCACGTTCTGTAGCCTATATATTCCGCTTTGTAGAGTGATCGTCTTCCTACGGCCCACAAAATATACGTCCCGCGGTTGAGTGTTCGAAAGGAGATTTTGTTCTTATAGACATAAGGTACTGCAGAAGTAGTTTGTGATCTTTGTTCCCTTTCAAGTTCTGTACATTTCGTCTGCCCACAGGATCACTCCGTAAATATAACAGAATACGTCGTAAAAGCCCAACGAAAACTTGTTCACTTTTGACTATGTTTACAATTTCAAGATCTACAAAGAAGAAGGCACTAGTCTTACTAGACGTATTTTCAAAAGGATATGCTTCTATATAAGACTTTGTTTATTTTCAGACTATAATTCACATACGCGCCGGTTAACTATTACGATCTCTCAAATCTTTTCTGGCGAATTACGAAATTAAATTTAGCTAGTTTGCGGCAAAATGTCTTTGGCAAACTATTCGAATACAATTCTTGTTATACTTAACTTCTGGCACCGCCGGTACATTATTAAAACGAAGGTTGAATTAAACGCCGAGATTTGATCATGTTTAACAGAATTGTGAGTTTTTCTAACTCGAGGACATAAGATGCGTATGCGAAACACAGAATANAGATTTGATCATGTTTAACAGAATTGTGAGTTTTTCTAACTCGAGGACATAAGATGCGTATGCGAAACACAGAATAAATGAGAATATTTTCAGTAATTTTAGAAATGTTAAGTTCTTATGTAATGTGCGTTTCGTTTTGCTCCATTTTTACCCTCTACGTTTGCCAGCAGATAAAAAGAAAACCAGAGAAATCACATTTGCTCTTTTTTTTATTTATTTTCTTCCTTTACGGTATGGAAACATCTGCGCTCCGCTTTCCCCATTGCATCTTTTTAACATAACCTTCTTCACCTCTATCTCACCGTCGACATTTCCCATCTTTTCCATCCCATTTATCTCTCTCCATTCTTGTCCCGTTCCAATCTTGGTTATCGCCCATCTGGTTTTCTTCTTCGATTCCCCGCCCCCTCCTGTAAGCCCTCCTTTCCCCTTCTCGCCCCTCCATCTATGCTTTAACCCCATCCCAATGATTTCGACCCCTTCCTTTATTGTGTTTCTCCATCTCGAACAGATAGGCACCAGATAATCCGTAGACTCTCTGCCTTTCTCTCTTTCGCAGAGAGTCGCAGCGAGGGATGTTTTCGCTCCGCATACTGCATAACCATTTATCTGCAAAGCCTCGAGAAGACTTACTCAATGATAATTTTAACGTATTATATGGATAGTGCAACTGTTTCAAAAACCATACGTCTAACGTGCGCATGAAAAAATTGGAACAGAGGTCCCAGTTTTCTTTTTAATGTAAACAGTGATAGCTAAGTGCGAATTTCCCACGAGGTATTTTGTTATTGTTAGGCCTATGGCAGTTAAAAAGCCATTCAATTTTAAAAATAAAATATAATATTACGCTTTGTTTTCAAATTAATAAAATGGGCATATAAAACGAAAGGCGTAAGGTATAAACTGAAGAGCATATTTTTAATTATATTGATATACAGTGCGCATTTTACTGCCTCATTTATATTTTTAAATTGTTAAAACTACCTGACTCGATTTAATTATAATTTTGTGGAAAAAATTAATTGATTTTTTAAATGTTATTTTGCTTGGTCCCAGTCTTGGAAAGGAAGTAAATAAAGGTCGTAAAATCAAATAGATAAACGTAAATTTGAGCTCCATGATCGGCATGTATAATTTTGGCGTATTTAATTGCAAGTTGAGTTACTATATATATGTAACTCATCTCATTATAACACTTAGTGTATTATAGGGATACATTTATTTGTTGCTTTAAAATGAAAATAATAAAGAAAATTTAAACTTTAACATTTTGTCAAATCCTGTGACTCTTATCGACTTAAAACGGTTAGTGTCATCCCCAGCAAACAAAGCTATTCGTTGGATCTATATATTATTTTTGCATTACAGTGATACAGTCATTAGTATTAAAAAATAAGTTACAACAATAAGTTGATTATACTACTAATTAGACTACATTCCTTTACACTTAGTCATTAATTTACGGATTCAGTGTATCAAAGCCCAGTTAAAACAATACGTTATCACTTTAACTAATTAGATTAGCCTTTATTCCTCTACACTATCATAATATATTCTCAAGGTAGCATTTCGTGTTAGAGAAAAGATTCAGCCGGACTTAATGTACCAAGTATGGGAGGGAACCGGTAGGATATTTACTGAAAAATTATGTTCAATCGTAATATTTACAGGGCTTCACCTGCCAAAGTGACGTACAATTAAAGCTATTCCTTCGCGAAATTGTTTCACATGGTAGGTACTTCACACATATTTTTGGTAAAATCTGTTCAGTAGTTTCGAAGATAAGACAAACAATATTAAAAGAATAAGAACGCGATTTTCAAAAATAAGCGGTTATTTTCAGAAGGTTTCAGGTGGCGTTCTGTAGTACTACTTGTATGTCGTATGTGAGATTCTGCTTAGAAGCTACTATTATATTTAAGTTTAATTTTTCAATGCCAATGAATATAAAGGTAGTGAATGAATATAAAGACAGTGAATAAGCATAGCTAATAGAAATTGACATCGTGAGCATAATAGTGTTACAAGATGCAGGAGTGGCGTATCCGAATTCGTGAGGGATGTAGGTCTTAATAAAAATAAAATAAATAAATTTGGTTATTCATTTTATTCACGCAGCTGTTATTTATATTATTATGGTGATAGTTTGAACCTCACTTTCACCATGATTCAGTTTATGTGAATCGAATCGATGCCCAAGCGGCTTGGTTACCTCTCTGAATTTTTAAATCTCGTCGCCTTAAGACATGTGGCTTAATTTATAATGAGGTTAGTGGCAATTATTTTGCAAAATTTAAGTTCAGCTTAAGTGTGAATGTACTTATATGTGTGTATGTGTGTGTGTTTAGCATACATACGTATATATGTGTCCAGGTGTAGTGGCTATGGCAAAACCTTTCTCACTATGACAATAACTACTATATATTTAACACTAAGAAAAATAACTCATTATTTTGTCTTTTGTGCTTAACTCTTTCAATCCCTGTCATATAATTAAGTTGCCTTGGTTTTTTGATAAAACATGAAAACTGTCTCTCATACTCACCTTACTATAAAAAGGACGATGGGTAATTATATATGGGTAGGGTAAGTCTGATGCACAATTGTAGCTGTCTTCCTAACAACCCAAACTGATAATTTTGGTTGTTATGAAACCGACCAAATGTTGATGTATCACATTACAACAATCATGAAATTTGGCTGGGTGGTTTTTTCGTTGTGACATAAAACGTGAGGTCATGCTTCAAATGAACATTTATTCTCATCTTAAAGGTTGCTTAACTTTTGTCACAGAATTCGAACATCTCTATTGAACTGCCCGCCAAATTCTACATACATTATTTGGTGTTGCACATATGTAAGCTGTGAGACGTAATTTTAATATGTCTTCATCCAATNTGTATCACATTACAACAATCATGAAATTTGGCTGGGTGGTTTTTTCGTTGTGACATAAAACGTGAGGTCATGCTTTAAAATGAACATTTATTCTCATCTTAAAGGTTGCTTAACTTTTGTCACAGAATTCGAACATCTCTATTGAACTGCCCACCAAATTCTACATACATTATTTGGTGTTGCACATATGTAAGCTGTGAGACGTAATTTTAATATGTCTTCATCCAATNCCAAATTCTACATACATTATTTGGTGTTGCACATATGTAAGCTGTGAGACGTAATTTTAATATGTCTTCATCCAATAGCAAATTAAAATTAACACACTGATCCGGATAGGCATTTTATCCTCGATTTATCTTAAGCTAATAGTATCTTTAAGAACAGTCTAAAAAACTAACAACAGTAGTAATTGCCACAGAATAAAACAGCACGATATTAGTTTTACGCTACAAAAATCGCAGAGGTTGTGAACATAAATGAATACTACCCCCAAAACTTTGAGTACTTATCTCAAAAACATCAATGAGTATTTAAACCGGTCACCCACAGCTAAAATATTTGGGGCAGGCAGTTTCTCCAAAATATATCTCTCTTTTTTAGGACATATGTCTGTCTCCATTTTCCGAAACACTTCTTCCTGATCAGATTTTAAACCTAGGNCTCTCTTTTTTAGGACATATGTCTGTCTCCATTTTCCGAAACACTTCTTCCTGATCAGATTTTAAACCTAGGGCAAATTTTATCATCGCCAATAACTTTTAAAGAGAGATCCACATATCGGAACAGTCCCCTTTTTTCCTTTCGTTGGCATTTTGCTAGGACTCATTCTACAGTGTTTGACTCTGTCCTTCGAGGATCAGCATTTCGATGAATCATAAGGCCGTGGTTCACTGAAATCTACATCCCCAACAATGTTATCATTAAGGAAGGACTCTGTAAATATACGAAAACGTCTTAAAAATAGTATATATTTTATTTTGTATGAATTGAGAATTAAATTTTATTCCGCATATTTGAACATTGTAAAGTACCAAGATATGATTAGAGGGAGGATTTTTTAAGAAGAGGCATGTAAAATTTGCATTATTCTCTGCCAGCAGCCTGCATTCAAATATCTTGTGGCTTCACTTAAATATGGTCATTCGCCGACAATTTGTGTGGTTCGGCATGAAGGATTCTCTTATGCCAGTAACATTAGTCGAGCGTTAAAGTGACCAATCTCCTTTTAACACTGTGAGTGCGGTGCATATTGGCAGGTATACAAGACAATCTAGAAGCGAGTTGCTTATGTCCCCTGGCGGACAAACACCAGTTCTGCTGGTTTCTGTATTCCCAATTACCATTGTCCTGCTGTGCCACAATACACCGTTCGCTATACTGTATTGTACAACGTTAATTACTGTAGGCTGTTCACGAATATATGAGCTATTTGTATCCAACCTTCGAAAAATGTCCCTGCCCTCCACCTGCATATATTTTAAGACTAACCTGATTTTCATGCGCTTAGAAAAGTTGGTAACGACGGAGTAAAAGCAGTTAAACGTCTTAATTTTAAACTAAAAGTTTCTTAAGGTAAGCATTTGTGAAAAGTGAAATTATTAATATTTATTTTTGTCATTTTAATTAACAATTGTAAGAATTAGTAATTGTTAAAAATAACTACTTTTGTAATAATTTCACATTTTCACTCGACCGACGACTTATGAATAAAGTGATCAGGCCCATGGCGATGTTAATTTTACATATGGCGAACGTATACACAACGTGCATACAAGTAGATCTCAAAGAGGCCGCGGTGGTGTATTGGTCAGACTACTCGCCTCCTACCCAGGCAGACCAGGTTCGATTCCCGGCGGGATCACTCCCGGATTTTCGCATGTGGGAATCGTGCCGGACGATGCCACTGGTCGGCGAGTTTTCTCGGGAATATCCCGTTTTCCCCCGCGATATTCTATACTCACCTCACTGCACCCTTGTTGGCTCTCAAAATTTTGATGTTAAGAACCGCTCAAATCTCTTCACTCGCTCATGCAGATCTTAAGCAGGGTGTTCAAAAGTGCTCAGTTTACCGTGAACGAACAAAAAAATGCGTGTAAATGGGAATTTTTCTAATGTTACTCCATAAGAAAAAATGGCTGTATGTTAGTTACCCTGCTGTCAGAATCGCTAGCTATAAACAGTCGGTTCCACTTTTTGAAAGCTTGGCTAGTTTCTGAGTCCACCAAATTGTGTATCCTTACTCGCATGTAACCTAATGATAGCGTATATGCGTCATTAAAATGTGATTGTGCAATTGTTGGGAAATGATGTGACTGTTATGACTGTTTGCATGTTACTTGCTTTAGTGTGTTTTAAGAACCTTTAATGACCTTATGAAGGATAACTACTTTACTTAATTTGTTAGAAAAATTACTGTAAAAACTGCAATCATTATTTGCGTTAAAAATAGTGTATGTGCATTTACAGGCAGTTGTTTTTTAGCGCGTTACAAATATTGAATTAATCGTAAAACAACTGTAAATGCTATTCACGGCCGTGAGCACTTTCAAAACAATCCTCTAAAAAAATTAACGCTTCTCATAACTACGCATAGGCTATAGTAGCCTAAATACAAACATACAGATTCGTGGTTAAGTTGGCAGCACAGTAATGAAAATCGTTTTTTAAACTTAACATCGAATTGAGAGTCTAAATTTATGGACACTGAATTTAGTGTTTATAGTTTTATATACATAAGAGTATGAATTTACTTATTCCTAATAAACCTTTCCGCGGTTTTACTTTGATGGTGCATGAATAAAGTTATCAAGCAAATAGCAATGCTAATTTTACATATGGCAGATGGATACGAAGTAAGAATGTAAAGTCGATCGAGATAACGGTTTTCAAAAGTACGGTACTATGAATAGCCTATAGCACGATAATTATACTTAAAAAAGCGTCTGAAGTCAGTTGCACCTTATAATAATTTCATGGCCTCACAAGAAGGTTTCCACGACATTCGCTGCCGTCGGAATTTTTAGGGTATCGGCCGGACGCCGAAGGTTGGTTTATATTCTACATCTGTCCGTCGCCATGACAACCGCTCCCCGCCCCTGCCAGGTAGGCCGCACGCCACACGCCGAATGCAGTCGTCAGCGGTGCCTCACTCTGCCTGCCTTTCGTCGCCGCCGCAAATTTATAGCCCTTCTGTGTTCGCCTTGCCTTCTGGCCACGCCAACAACACACCACAGTCTATTCGCAATTTCCTCACACCTTTTTAAAAAAACCCTTCGAAAAATCACCCCATGCATGACGTGCTTGGTAAGTCCCTAAGTATGCCACGTATCGCAAGCGTTCTATAATCGTAATATAAAAGTACCATTTATTAGGATAAATTAAACTTTTATTAATTTTTGTGTATAAATTATAATGTTTAATATATAACTAATATGAATAAAACAGAAATAAAATAAGTTTGTTGGTGATACCTAGTAATAAATAATTCTTATGCAAAATATTATTACTATGAGTGTGCGCAAATACGGTGTCTTGTCCCATTGGTGCTGTTTCCTAGACTCGGTTAAGCTTTGTTTGGATAAGGCGAAGTAATATCCTGGAAGTAGATCTTTAGCAGGGCTTCAGGAAAGTTGTAAGTAACAGTGAATAGACTAAAAAAAATTGTGCTGTAGCCCTGTGTTACATTATTACACAGGTTGCAGTCGTTACTGCAAGAATAAATTGATACAGGGTGCGCATGGTTAATTGAGATCTTTCGCATTCATCAGAAAAACGTCACTACACATTAAAAGCTGTTTACGTTAAACTGAGCACTTTCGAAAGCCCTGCTTAAGATCTACTTGTATATACATTTTGTGTTCTTCCAACATATGAACAATTAACACTGCCATGGGTCTGATCACTTTATTCATGCCAGTGAAGTGAAACTGTAAAATTACTAATAAAGTAAATGTTTTACAAATTTAATAATTCTTACACTTACGTGCATTAAAACAAATGAAAATCAAAATAAATAATTTCAGTATTCACAAAATTTTTCCTGGCAATTTTAATTCAACGTTAAAACATGGAACTAGTTTCTCTTAGTCGTTATCAACTTTACAGGGCGCATGCCACTTTGTATGAACGTTAATATGTATGCAGGTAGGGACAGTGATATTTCTCAAAGGTTGGTTGACAAGATGCTCAATTTAAGTTGAACAGCCTATAACTGTATAACCTTAAAGGGGCACACTGATTGGCATGCGTCCAGTATCATTGGTAACGACGAAGGTAAATTAGTTCCACGTCTTAACGTTAAAATAATCGTGTTAGGTAAACATTTAAGGTTAACGAAAATATTATTTTTTGCTGAATTTTGTTAGTACATCCAAGTGTAAGAAATAGCATAATTGTTAAAATATTTAGTGATTCAATAGTTTCAACAGGTTCATTTGATTGACGCATGAATAGAGTGAGCAGATTCTTGGCAGTATTAATTTTCCATACGGTGTAAGAACACGCCATGTACGCAGAAGGATATCGTAAGCAGAACTTTCAGATGTGCTCAGTTTACCGTGAACAGCTTATAGAAAGATTGTACCATGTTGCGTGTCTTTTTTTTTTTCACAGCACGATATTTTTGGTTTTCCCAGAAAATTAGTTACCTAACTTCCATGTATGCAAAAATTAAAATTAAATGAGACACACGTGTCTTTACCTTGAGGCATTCCGAACTTATTATTCTACTTTAATGTAAGTACGACGCCCCATGTTCCATTTCTCTTCTTTATTTCCATAAAATAGTTAATTTTGCATAATTGAATAGAATTACCAAATACGCAATTCACACAGAAATGTTGCTTTCAATAGACCCTGACAGTCCAACGGTAATGGGATTAATACTTCAGGGCTAGAATTCTGCAGAAATAAAAAACTCACTTATTAATTAGTTGTAATAAACTAAATATGACAGTCCTTTGCATACTTAATGCCATCTTCCGATTTCCACGTGTATTATCATTTCGTGAAAATATGCGTTACGTAAGCATATCTTACTAAGGGTCAACAGTGTGTTTTCAGTTTATCTTTAGACTTCCCGCTCAACTATTTCGTATTTAAAGGGAGAAATCTCCTGGTAGTTAACCTAATAGCCTCTTGGAAGTAAGAAGTTTATCCAAGTTGCTGGAACTATTAATCTACATAACCTACATCCTTTTAAAAAGAAAAAGAACCTTATGATAGAGTTGTATGCAGTTGAATTTTCTTTTTAATCAAATGAAGTACCCATAACTATCAGCATTTTCACTTTTATCTTAACTTAGTGACATGTCTTATGTCGTGTGTGACACGGTCATAAAACGTTTTACCACAGTTGTCGCACATGGGCCACTCTAGTTAGCATTAGCTTCAATACTTTTACGATTTCCAAATGAAAGATGTTTGTTATGTTAAATCGCAGTGAGCAGTATAAGGAAATGTTCGAAGGGCATTGAAAATTTGAACCCAGGATAGCTTCTGGCTTCAAAAGTTTTACATTAATAGACTAAAAATCCATTTATTTTCCTGAAATTTAAAAGACTTGTGAAAGAGACTGGAATGGTGAACTTACTGCAAAAATATTGCAAATTATAGCTTATAATTATCAGTAATAATTTTGTAAACTATTTATAAAAATTATGACTTTATTGTCGGTTATGTACAGTTTGATGTATATGCAATGTAAAAAAAACCTGCATTGAAAAACTGGGAATTTTTTTGGTTAAAAAACATGTAGTGTAAATTTGTTAAAATGCCTCTATATTTTATTTGTGACTTTTTTTTGTTACTGAACTAACTTACTTATCAAAATTATTGGCAAGTTTAACGATCATTTCTTTTCAATGTGGTTAACAAGTAATCCTTCGTTTTTATGGAAGGTTCAATTTGTAAATGCGAATAAGTTTCGTCGGTGCCTAGCCAGCAGGGGTAGGGAAATGTTTGGCGTGTTTAGAGTTTTGCGGGCGACTGTACAGCCCGCGGCTCACCAAGTAAACATGTCACGTGGTGCGTGACGTGGCGGGGGCTCCCGGCCAATGGCGGAGTTCGCGCCTGATTCTCCAAGGGAATTCCCCTTCTTTCCCGTGGCGAAGACTTCCAGGGAGGGGAGTAAGGGGGTGAAAAGTGTTGGACCCGCCTGCCCGCGCCGAGACGGGCACAAAACATCCCCGGCTAAGAAACCCGCGCGGACCCGCGCCAGGGGAAGGCAAGGACGTGGAATAATTTCAATCAACTTAATAACCACGCCGCTCCAGCCCTCAGCGATGATGAGGCAGCGGCGCGAAAGAATTCCACCCTCTTCTGCGCTCCGCAACGAGATTAAATGTTTATAAGGATTTGGCGGTACTCCATGTCGTAGAGTGCGAAACAAGTGGACTCATTTTCGTCTTCTGGACTTGCTCCTGATATTTACTCCGGAGCGGTCAACACAGCTGTCTAATATCACCTTACGCCTATTCGAAATGTGATTTATATGTTAACACGTAGAATACTATCCACGAGTGTAACTTACGCTACATTAAAAAGGAAAATTGCCTTGCCAGTGAGGAGCCGCGGTATTAGACTACTCGCCTCCCACCTAGGCGAACTGGGTTCGATTCCCGGCGGGGTCATTCCCAGATTTTCGCACATGGGAATCGTGCCGTATGATGCCGGTAGGCGGATTTTCTTGGAAATTTCCCGTTCCCCCGCCCTTTCATTCCGGCGCTGCTCCATACTCAATCTCATTTCACCCTCATCGGCTCCCAAGATCTATAGTTTAGCCACCGAAATCTCCCCAATCCCTGCCAGTGAAAACAAATTTTGCATGCATGAAGATTTATTCTGTTGTTAATGCTTGTCAGGGCCTTAAAATAACTTTACGATACATCAACGATAACGGTCGTGAGTAAAAATAACAATATTTTGGTAATAACTAAGATTAACAATTGAGATTCGATTACCTGCTACACATGGAAGTATATCAGATTGGGAGACAACCGACTGAACACTCCATCGGTTGTCTGCCAGCCAGTAATTAACTTTATTCAGTGGAGTGAGCGTGTCGTAAGTGGTTGCGAACCAGTAAAACGGATATAAGTGGGCAAGCAGAGACCAGTAGATACTGCGGTCCAATAGCTTGTCTTGAAAGCCAGTAAATGTGTGCAGAGTGCAAAGTGTTAACTTTGGCTTCCCAACAAACTAGTTCTTACGGTAGAAGGAGAGTGGCTTACGATGGAGCATTGTATACGACTGTACAAGCATGCAGAACACATTAAATAGTAGTACACACCGCCAGTACCTACGATTTATGTTGTGCTTTGTTACACTTTAAAATTATTTCGTAGAATTTTTTAAGATGTGTAAAAAAAAGTATTTATGAAAAGTTATTTTTTATTAAAATTTAAACATATTTCCATTCTAGATTCTTCAGAAAGCAAATTTTTTAAAATCCCATTCACAAAGAAAGACCACCATGATAATTATTCAGGTTGTAGGTAATAAACATTAGTAATAATATTTTCAAATATTTTTAATAATTGATTTTATGTGCGTCTAATTGAGTTATAAAAATACTTTCGTTGCTGAATTGTATGTACATATAATCAATTATTTAGAACATTTGTACAACTTGTCACTAATTTGTATTACATACAACCAGGGAAATTATTATTATATTCCAGCTTTGTGAAGGTTCATTTGGCAAAGTGTGCTTTCTAAATCATACATATTAAAAACACACTTAAATTTTCATTTAAAATAAGTCGTTACTAGTCTGTTTTGTTAAGATATTTAAATAATAGGTTCTTGCAAAAATATTTTACAGTGTTACAAAATGTATGCATTCTTCTATCATATGCAACATAAATCGTATTTTTCAGACAATTTTGGTAGTATTTGTACTACTTTTTAATGAGTTCTTCAATGTTGTACAGTTAGGTGCAGTGATCTATTGGAAGCCACTCTCCTTCTTACTTAAATAGTTTGTGTGTGTTTATTTCTGCATTTATTAGTAAATTGGAAATATCCCAGCTGCATGAAAGAAGTCAGAAGAATGTACTAAAATTCCGAGTAACGTGGTTTCACAGTTCTCTTTGTGAAAACAGTTTCTAGTTAGTGTTTGTAATCACAAATATTTACTACACAGCTGACCTGCTTTCTCTGCTCCATATTATGTAAATTCTTTACCAAGCCTTTATTGAAATGCTTTTTATTCACTTGAGTTGCGGTGGTCGTTCTCGCGTCAGCAACGATGATGGCTCACGACTAGTATTCGGCACGAATCCGTTTGAGAACTGGGTCCGTCTCATAATTGTATGGGAGGGTTCCGCTATGGTTTAATGGCCAACTTTTTTTTTCGTGGCCAGCAAAGGTCAGTCAGACACGCAATCTTTTCCTTTTCACCTCCCCGCGCCTATGCCCTTTCTAGTGGCCAGATTACTCGCCTGCCACCAAGGCGAGAATCGGGATCTATTTGTAGTGGTCGACCCGAATTTTCACATGTGGGAAACGTGGCGGACGTTGCCGTTGAACGGACGGTATTTTCGGGCACCTCTGTTTCCCCTGGCCTTGCATTCCGCCGCTGCTCCATATTCACCTCATTTCACTCTCGCCGACACTCAAGATCTCTCTGTTAAACGTCAAGCAATAGCTCTGACGTCACCAAGTTGCATGGAGCCCACTGCCGCCTTGCAATCTTGTTTTATCATGTCTTCGCCGCGTAGTCGATAGCAAGGAAGCGGAGGCGAGTACCTGCATTAACGCGTCTGCTGTCTCACGCTGTGTACAGGCACGTAAAACAATTTTCTGACTGTGACTAAGACTATGACTCCAGTAGAACGATTATGGGAAATCGGGCATAAGGCAATAGGGGATCGGAGTGTCGGAGCCCTTCATGCTTTGTCATTACGGTCGGTTGGCTGCCATCTTGTCCGCCATGTCAGAATCAGGTGACATTGACTTGCAGGAGTCAGTCGGCAGGAGTGAAGTGTATGAATTCATGTATGCTGAAGACGATGCAAGCCTATGACGATGTGAAATCGTGCATGTCATATACGACTACATGCCTACCTTCGACTGCTTAAAAATTACATGGAAAACAATGCTGCCTCTGCGCCAAGTCCATCAGTAAAAGTTGCAATGCGCGGCGACGTGAGAAGAGTTGCTGTTTGAAGAACCCATCTAGTGTGATTTTTAGCTGCTATAAATGTTTCACACAGTTCAGTCGACGTGATAACTTAAATATACACATCAAGGCTGATAAATGTAGTGATTTTTCGCCCACTGAAAAACAGAGTGTGATGATGTCGTTACCTCCTGTTAATACACGACATAACATGTCTGCAGACGACGAGGGAACTCGCATAATGAAGCATTACGACAATGACCACATGCAGTTTAGGCAAGGTGATACAATGAAGGAACATATCAAAATCTGCAAGCGTTCGTCTACTGGTAGCCAGCAAGTGATGTCGCCAATACCGCCTGCTACATCGATGGGTACTGTTTCCGCGGACGATTATGACGAGACAATTAATGCTGATGACAGAATGAGAGACCTACGAGGTATAATGGAGTAGGTATGTGTGGAACGTACTCTTGCAAGGCGTTCACATGAAGTCGACGAAATTCACAATAAAATGTTGTCAGCTCTAAATAGTGGTGATGACCATGTGACTCCTACAAAGAAAAGTAAACTTGATATTGAGGATGAAACAGGAGGTAAAGACGATCACGAAGACAGCATTGATGATAGTGACTATGGGGACAGTGATGATGAAGTACCTGATGAGAAGTATGTTGATTCTCTCGACGTTCGCACACATTTCACCAAAACGTTTCTTTCGACAAATAGTGCGAAGAAGGCAGAAGGCATCAAGAACGCTCGTTACATATTTCCGGAAGACCCGAATAAACTTGAGATAGACTCAGATATTTGATTGACCTGCAAAAACGCGGGGATCTCTCACTTATTGTTGAGATATCTTCAATCATCGATGAACTAAAGGATCGGGGTTACATTATATGAGACTGTTAGTGACTATCAATGATCTGCAAACATTTGAGAAATGTAAAGGTCGAATGTACAAAAGATTAGAAAGATAATATATATAATAAGTAAATAAATTAAATTTAAATTTTGATAGTAATGTGTGTTTAATTTTCTTATACAGTCCATTCTGCTTCTCTGAAAGACTCATTAAATCAGTGGCGTAAACAATAGATTGCGAGAGAGTGTTTTAGATAAAATTTATGTGAGCGTGTGCAGGAGGAGGGCTATGGTTTGATCTGAAGTATTATGTCTTACTCAGGTCGTTCAAAATGGATGAGTTCTATATGGCGAACAAATGAAATGAGGGGAATATTTTTGAGGAATGTTTCGCAACTAGTTGGTTGGCCTGGTCAGTTGGCTTGGTAAGTTAGTTTGGCCCTTTGGTATGATCAGCTATGGTAGAAATGTTTTGCGCAAATTTTTCGAAGATTTTGTGCGAAGAAGTTAGCTACGAGACTCTTATAGAGCCTTTTTTCCCGAGATTGTTCATTATCGATTGTGGTGGTTGGTGTGGGAGGTTTGTATTGTCGGTTGTTCCAGTCAGTTTTGTAGGATCGGATCTGGTCTCGTCAGGAGCTAGTTTTGTGCTCAGTAAATCTCGCCAGAAACCAGTCTTGGGTGGAGTTAGTCCTAGGCGGAGTCAGTCGTTAGCTGGTATGGTTAGTCGGTATGAATTCTTGTTGTGACTAGCTTAGTAATGGGCAATTGTATCGACTGTGATTTTTCTCGATTTTTTGAGCTATATGTAATTGGAGCCAAGGTCGAAATCGACAGCTCATCTGGCAGCGAAATCGATCGTTAATACACTAGCATCATCTAAGTGATGTAAAAGTAAAAAAAAGACAAACGAAAAAATGAATATAGTGGGTGGAGTGCATTCTACAGAATGCGCTTTTGTGAGGTGGCAGGGAAGGGAAAGTTAATACAGTGAGAAACATTGGTGGCGGGTCCCACGATCGTGAGTAATCAACCAATAAAAAACACTATTAGGTGGCGAATTGAACACAAGTAATCAGCTGATGAGAAACATTGGAGAGGGTCAGTCGTATACTGGACATGGTGCTGAGGGAACCTCCGGAAATGTAAGTTTTTTTTTATAAATTTCTTTAAAACAAATTTTATATATTTTTTAAAATTTTCGTTAAAGGTTATACAAGGTCACGAGCTCAAGATAAAAGGTCAAGGTTAAGGTCACTTGGATTCAATATGGTGTTTGGGTGACGTCGTAACATGGTGGCTGGTCGGCTCCAGTCCCCCATACCCACTAATCAACACATTAAAATTTTTATTTTTATACCATCTTTAAATAAATCTTTTAAATAAAATTTTGTACTTTTTAAAATAATTTTTAACACTTTTTATTAATTTTTTAGGGAATTTTTATAACAGTTTTGCAATTTTTTTGGGTTTAAGGTTATTCAAGGTTTTGGGCAAGAGGTTAAGGTTAAGGTCAAGTTCACCAATGTCTAACATTGGGTTCGAAGAGAGTAACTTAATATGCTAGCTGACTTTTATGAATTTATTAGATTTTTACCGTTTTTCTCTAGTGTTTTTATTTTCAAGGTCATTGGGGTTATGGCCATTTGCATCGAACATGGTGGCCGGAGTTATCGATATAATTTTTTCGTCAATTTTTAAATTTTTTTTATAATTTTGGTTGCATTTTTAGGATTTTTTGGGTGTAATACCATTCAAGGTCACGGACAGGGGTCAAGATCAATATCGTGTGTCGAGGTCAGCCAGATACAATATGGCATTTGGGTCACGTCACAACATGTGGCCGGTTGACTCTAATCCTCCATCCCCTCTAAGCCAAAACATTCAAAATTTTAATTGTTATAAAAATTTTAAACAAATTCTAAGCAAAATTTTTAAATATTTAAAATAAATTTTAAATATTTTTTTTGGGATTTTCAATGTGAAAGGTCACCGGGTTCAAGGTCAAATGTCAAGGACAAGGTCACCTGGAGCCAACATGGCGGACAAGATGGCCGTCGACCGACCGTAATGACAGAGCATGAAGGGCTCCGACGCTCCGATCACCCATCCCCCTATGCCCGACTTCCCATAATCGTTCTATTGAATACCGATCCAGAAACCTTATATTTGGACCTCTGCCACGCGGGATGGGAAATCACGAGTGTGTCTACTGTCATGATTATGTCACACTGGCGCCTTTTCATAGCGGCGTTCGCAGCTCCTTTGCCTATTTTATTTATTTAATTGTGTTATCGCCTGTAGATTCAATTTGAACGTGATTGCTCAGGGGATGTACGTGTTGTCACACACTGTTACGGCTTAAAAACATACTTTACATATGCAATGCTATTCCAATACAAATATAATATAATTATTTGAGACACATAATAGAATAGAAGTGCATATTAAGGATACGTCATTCACTGACTTACAAATTAACAAGTAGTAATAATATGTATACCTAAAAACATCATTAACGTAGGACTAGATGATAAACCTAACAGGAACACTTTTGTAATTTTTCGAGCTTGAACTTGAATTTAGTACGGCGAATATACTTATAATCATACAAAAAAAGTAAATAAGCTTACAGGTGCATAAAAACTCAATTTAGTTTATAGAGAACTGTTATGTACAGAGCCGAGAAATTCATCAACAGAATAATAAGCAATTGCATTTGCTTTGTTTTATACTATTCACGGTAAAGTGAGCTTCTTTGAAACCCCTGCTTAAGACAACTTTTTTCTTAATTTTGTATCCTTCTGACACTAAAAAATTTCAATATCCATGGTCTTGATGACTTTATTCTTGCGTCAGTCGAGTAAAAAGATGAAATTGATAGTAACCTAAATGTGTCGTTAGTATACCAATTCGTACCCTAAAAAGAAACAACATGATCTGCTATAAACTTTAACACGGCACTCTCACGTCAAGACTTAAAACTATTGCACGTATTCGCCGGCAACGTAACTGGGAGCCTGCATGCCAACGTGTACTGTAGTAAATAGGCTGTTCACGGTAAATTAAGCACTTTTGAAGCTCTTAGTTACTTTTTCCTATCAACAATTTTTTTTTATCCCTCCGCCACTTTTTTCAAATAAATATTGCCATGTAAGTAATAAACACAGTGTGTATATTTCACCAGACTCGAAAGCTAACTTCTAAGGCTGCAATCAAATACATATATTGTCTGGTACTCCAAATGAGAGAACTGCATACTTTACCGTGAATAGCCTATATCTGCAGTTAACGGCCAGTCATTTTTTTTACAAAGGTTTATTTTAAAAGGGTTTACTTTACCGTAAACAGCCCACACAAATGAGTTCTAGGTTGACACTGCCCGTTGTCTTTCCCAATGCACCCCCGTGCATTACTTGGGCTACTGAAACGACAGACGATTTGTTTCATATTTCTAATATTAAATAAGCCCTCCCAAACATCACCCACGTGTGATACACCCCGAACGGTCCAGCCGTTGTTCTTATTTGAAAAGTCGATTCCTGTCGCGACAGCTTCGTTATTACGGATCACGCGAGACGCTCGAATGTTTGCGCAATCAATACCTGAGCTCTTGAAGAAGTAGGCAGTAGCTCCTATGATATTCATTTGTTTGGTGAAATGTGATACATCTCGTTTTAAGGTACGTTATAAGTCTTAGGTAACTTACAAAACAAAAGAAAGTATCTTGAAATTGTGACTGCTAATTGGTGTGCTTACTGAAGAGAGTGGGATGTCTACGGTAAAAATAACCAGCGTACACTATTAAGGGCACCGTCTGGCTGAATGGAGGTATTTGCCTGTTCGAGACCTTGAATAGCGGGAGTACTAAGGGTGATACAACAACGCACATTGCTTACATTATAGCCTCTACTCACAAGGCACTAAATTGACGCTGTCAGGATCACACAGCTGTGGCACTTTAATTAGTAATTATATAATTTGTTTGGCGTCCCTATCCAACTTTAATTTTCGTATCACAATTTTTATGCCTAAAATTAATCTTGAAATGATGTATTTCTGGTTTAAAAATATACTTTTTACAGAAAATATTGTAATATGGGAACTAAAATTCGAATGCAAAGCGTGTAGCCTTTATTCAGTGCCGTCGCTAAGCAGACACCAATAAAAACATTGAAACGGTATTAATAGTTATACTGTTTTGCTGACTTTCTTCTCCCTGTTTGGCCGCCAATTTCGATTGAAATCTTACTGTTAAACTTGATCAGGTTTGTAATTCTCAAGAAGTTTTCTTGTGGAATACTCATTATTATACGTTCAGGATGATGATGACAAAGCCAACGACGATGTGTGTTTACTTTAAAAGCCACTTCGGTTTGATTCTATGAAGGATGATTCTACAGTGCTTCTTGCTTCGTCACTGCTATCCGCAGATTGAGACGAAGGGACAACACGCAGTTATGAAACCGACAGTAAATTTGTCACACGTGAGAATTCCCCTCGGAATTCCCCGACCCAGTCGGGAATCAAACGCGATCACTTAATCGAATGTCGAGAACAATGGTGGCTATGCACCAGTGGTTTCAGTTTAGAGGGACTTGAGCTTTAATATATTACCGTCTTTGGAACTTACTCCGTAATATAGACCTACGCTAGTTTTACTCGGTTGTCTCATCAAAGTCTTACGTCACGGCGATTTCTTAGCTGCTTACCACTGCTTAGTATTTTCTTCCTGCACTCGGAGTATCGTTCCACCACGTGAAAAATTAACTCTCTTTTGGATGTAATTATATGTATACTTATAGAAATTATTCGCTAAATTACGTCAGTGTACAATCATACTTAGAAATACGACTAGTAAAGTTTCTCTCCTCGCCCCTCCCCCATATTTCCTTGGTATCTCTTCGTTTTTTCAGGCGGGAGTAAAGTATATTGTGAATTTTGCATTTTTGTAGGCAGACCTTGAAAACGCACAATATTTCTATACTTCAGTACTGATATACGGGTAATTTTCCGTCCTTTGTTTAGCCTAAGCTAAAAACTTTCATTACATTAGGAATTTACTGAAAAAAAAAATACAGCTATGCTTTGATGACACGGCACTGTTAAATTATTGCAAAAGTAAATAATCCACAGTTTTGACAGTTCTTTCTGTAAGGTGTGAAACGCAACGATTAACATGTATTAAGATGCCATAAATTGAAACATTGCCTTTTTAATATAATTTTCAGATGTGTCAAATGTTTGTGCTATCATAATTGAACGCATACCTGACATTTTCACTAAATTGCATGTCGTTACTGACAAGTTTATTNGTGCTATCATAATTGAACGCATACCTGACATTTTCACTAAATTGCATGTCGTTACTGACAAGTTTATTTTCCAATGTCTGTACACCTTTTTCGTAATCACCGAAGACCGTGGATGTCTGCAGTGATTCTGGAAATATTTACTGTTGACGTATGAAACTTCTTTGATTTGAGAATATTACCGCATGCGGAAACGAGACAAGATTGTTTTCATTTAACTCAAGTCTTTTTGTTTTTTTGGCTTCGAGACTACGCGAGATGGGCGCGAAAACCGAACTCGGTTCTGATTTCGTAGAAGTGATTCTTGGAATGTGACGCAAGGAAATTCCGCAGCATGGTTGAGAAAGACATGTGTTTTGTTTCCGTGCAAAATTCAAAGAAAAAGAATATAGCAGGTACATATCTTCGCTGGTCACGTGAACTGCTATGTCGCAACCATGAATGTAGCTGGGAATACAAAATGATCCCTGAGACATGCTGAAACTGGTTCGCGAAACCATGGAGAATTTTAGCCCATTCTTTGAAATAGAATTCGACTGGAATTGTT
>NQII01003557.1:101533-118187 GCA_002778355.1 Clitarchus hookeri
GAAGTGATCTTGATTGTATGGACTTTTCCCGAGATTCCTGAGAGTTGAGTTTCTTTTTATGGGTGCCGTACAAAAGGAGCACGCTTCATGCTAATCCTACGGCAGTCTTGCGTAATTAACTGGATTTTGGGAGGGAAATGCCGATGAGATCTGCAGATTGAACAGGGATCGGCCCGGCTGCTGCGTGACGCAGGAAAAACAAGCCGGGTGACGTCACTTGGAATCTCCCGTGATGAGGCAGATCAAGGCGGGCGGGCTTGTGTTTCGTTTTCCCCTCTAGCGCAGGACTGGCGGGTGGGGCAGGGAGTGTGTTCGGCGTAGATACGGCGAGTGTACGACGAGATGGCGGCTGCGTGGTGTCACCTGGTGGAGCTTCGAGCTGGCAACTGTGGGGTTATTGTGTGAGCATCTCTCGCTCTCTAGGACTTCGACTTCGGTTGCGGCGGCAGACGGCGTCAGCGGTGTCTACAGATGCTTATGATATAAGGACTTAGTAAATGGTGGGATGTTGCCAATTCATTGCTAACTGAATGGTTTTTGAAACCATGCCTAGTTTATAATTTATTCTCTCTGCTCATAGGCCACACGTAAATTTTGCTTAACTGGTATCCTCGTGTTGATCACGTAACACTGCGAAATTGTTAGAAATTTAAATGTTTAATGCTTTGTCAACTTTAACTCTGAAATGGAATGGACACCACCGAAGGACATCAAGATGGTAATTTCCGTCTGTTTATTTATTCCGTGTTCCGTGTTAGTCAGTTTGGCCGTTATATGCTATATCTGGCTAGCCACGTTCCTATTTAAAGTTTTTTTTTTCCTTTTATATTTCTTATAGTTTGGATTTTATATGCGACGGCTGTATTCAGTGCTATTTCCTGCGGAGAGTGAACTCCTGGCAGTTTTTTATTGAGTTTCTTGAATTAAAGAGGTTGTTAAAATGGCTGAGGATAGCAGTGTACTTAAGTTTTGTGCTATATATTTCCAGTTTCGTTGGACTCGTGAGTGACTGATTTATTAATTTTTACTCTGGATATCATCTTCGTCATTGACCGGTGGTCCTGTTTTCATCTGCTAAATTCTAAGTCAACTGACAGCCGGAAACATGTATATAAAATTTGTAAACGTGGATTTACGTTTTTAACTATACTCATTTCCGTTTAACTATAGTACCTTTAATTAACAGCAATTGATAAAATTTTCTGTAACACCCAGTTTCATAGATTGGAGAAATGAACTGCTAACTTTGGGACATGTCAAACAAAATATGTAAATGAAATTTAATTATCTAAAACATTTTTCCTTAACGTTGTAACACAAATATCTTTTATCACTTTCGTTGATCATCGACGTACATACGACACTTTAAATAAGTCGTTAAGACGTTTAAATACGTAGCCTAATTCGTATACAGTACTGCTATAATTAATCGACTCAGTGTTTGTTGCTTTCATAAGTTTTCAGTCAACTCACAACCAGCTGTAGGTGGTAACTGGTAAGATGGGTGCACGAGAAAAACTTCAGAACAACCGGTATCCCTATAAGTGCACACGAAAGACTGCGTAAATCCTAATATCATGCCGATTATCTAAGACAATTTTCGGTCTACGCACAGTGAATGATGTGTTATTGGTTTGAAAATAATATGAGGCTTCACGTAAGTGCACTCTACTGAAGCAACCTTCACGTAATAGATTACGATCCGAAGTATGGGACGAAGACTCCAGAGTTTGAATGCTGGGTAAGGAAAGTGGGTATTTAAAGTAAGTTAGGGTGCATTTGTTTTATGTGTAACGTGGTTAAATTAAAATTTTCTTTAAGTGACGTAATTGTAATGGTTTACTTTAGATGTGTTGTTTATTTAAATATATTTTAGTAAACAGGTATTCGTTTAAAGTAAAATATGTGGGCTATATTTGTAACATTTGTTTTGAAGCTTGAAGTAATACATAACATTTCTTAATATTTGCATTTTTTAAAATTCTTTAATATTATGCAAATAACAGTAAATCCAACAAATATTATTTTTATCTACGTTTATTAACATCTGTTTTTAGAGTATACATGTGCATATATTAATATATACTCGTATATATCTGAGATGAGACACGTAAAGTAAAGCTGGTTTTCATGTGTAAGATCATTAAAATATCCCCCGTATTTTTTCTGACAGTATAAGAATTGCAGTAGTTGTGCATTTGATTTTTAATGACGAGATACTCTTTCAAACATTTGGTGTTTATCATTCCGTATCGTTAATATCCCTCTGTAAAAATATTTAGTAAATAATTTAATTTCTTGGAATTTTTGTTTTATTACGCAATTTCACATTGTAACATTTGCGTGCCTAAGACTCCAGAATTTTGTATGTTTAACGATTCCCCTGCTGTCTGCAATGTATCCTCCTACTCAAGAATTTTTTTTAAAATACATATATTTGTTTTGTTTCTTAATCCTAGGAAATGATATAATTTCAAATCAACACTATATCATGACTCGCAAACATTAATATGCAGTGTGTGTACGACTTTTCGTAGATAATTGTGCCTTAAAAAGTGTGTTAAAAAAAAGAGCATTATTTATATTTTTCGCAGTGTTCAACTTCTAAGAGTCATTTCCAAAATAGAGTGCGAAAACGTTTTCGATGTGGTTTTGCGTTGTAAATATTTTCATTAGTAAAAGTACATTTTTATTACTTCCATACTTCAAAAACAGTAACAGAATAAGAATAATTTGTTAAATATATTTTATACAAAAACTGTGGAATGTATATTCTTTTTAAATTCTATCTATTATGTCTACAAGTGGAACACTTTTTGGTACAAATATAAAATAATTAGTTTTTTGAACCCTTTACATGTAATTTGTGTGTTTTGACACACGTTTGATGGTGCATCAGAGTTGTCCATTTTCCTTTTCACACACGTTATGCAATATATGATGCCATATCTGGTTTGTTGTTATCAATAATGATCGAATTGCGGTTACTGATAGACGCTGCAAGCGCAGTCTTCATTATCAAACGCGACAAACCACGGCACTGATTTATCGCGGAAAATTGCAGTGGCGCTTAATCAGCCTAGCCGCATAAAGTGAATTTGTTTCTCCTATTAGTTTCAAGAAGCGTGCAATTACAAAACGCAGTTTTCAGTACAATATCATAATATTTGAGGGGAAAAAACATACAACGTGATGTAGGACTGGGTGTTGTAGAAGTTGTCCAGGTTACAGATACTAATTCTTCGACGTAGTTCTGTTCCCCTCGTCAACGTAGCACTGCTTTCCTTAGTATTCCTTCAGTATCGACCGGCATGTAAGCCGTACGTAACCCACAAAGAATTGTATTGTTTTATATTTGTGTGAAATGCTGTTTAACTTGTAGACATTACATACAAGTACAGAAAAATTTAATGCATAATGGAACGTTAAAATTACAATTTTATTGTTTTTAGACATACAAACTATAAAAAATCTAACTCATTTATCAGATGAAGAACATTGAAATAAGATACCCTGTGTTACTGTAAGAAGTCTTTCAAATCACGCTAGGAAATGTTTTTGTAATTTTTAAAAGTTTCTTAAAACAATAATTGGATTGGGTTTATAAACGTCCCCCGGTGTTATGCCTGAAGGCTTATCAGGGGACGGTTTACAAACTAACTTATGACCTAACATAAACTAACACTCAAGCCTTACCTAGGATTCGAACCCAGAACCTCCCGCGCCGCAGATCGGTGGCGCACCAACCGACTACGCCACAGCATGTCGGCTTTAAAATAACAAATCTTGACGTTTTTTGTTTGTAGCAGTTTCTTGTAAAATAAATGTTACTTTTTTTAAAAATGTTTTCGTTAATTTTGTTTGTATGACCCAAAAACACTCAATTTCGATTTTAACATGCTATGATGTAAAAACTATGATATATATATTTTTTATTCGAGGAAAGATTATTTTTAAGTAATGTGTACAAATTTAACTGTATTTTGCTAAAATATAAAATAATTGATTTGTTTTTTGAGACCAGCAACCTTTAGTTTCTCTAAGACAAACGGCTCACACATAGAACTTGCTGCACTGAAGACTTAAAGAAAGAAGCTTCAGAAGTGCATTCAGAGATTTTGATTGCGTGGGTATCAAATGCTTCTTGTCTAACTTGCTGAAGTTCATTGTGTTCGGTATCGTGACAAGTGACTGAGAGTTTTATGTGAACGAGGGCATGATTCATCTGCTAAATATGCGATACCCAAAATTACTGTAATTTTCTGTCCTTTCAATGTCTACTTGTACTGTTGGTCAGCCGGTGAAAGTCGTTAATAAACTGCGCACTGACTCATTTAGGTTAATTTAGCACTTTAGAGGTCAACCTGTGATTCGTAAATACCTTCTAGTCACACTGTTAAAAGGGAATAAGGAAAATTAGGCTATGTCTTCACGTCTTGTGAACAATGAAATGTTGAATGTATTGCCACTCGAAACTTCCTTTTATCAAATGCATTTTAGACGAGTAATTTAATCAGCTATTATTTTGGACGTATGCCTAATAAATTGCAAAGATTCGTTGTATTAAAAAATACGGCAACTTTGTGTGTTACGTATTATTAATAAATTTATTGACAATAGATAGCTAATCTTGGTATTTTATGGCGCGTGTTCTATGCGATTAACAAGCTCTGCAGCTGTTTATGTCAGAGTAATAGTTTTTCAGTTAGTTACCTTAAGGTATCTCAACGATAGTTCGTTTAATTAGTTACCTCATGGTGAGAATCATTAAATCACAGGGGTGTTGTGAACAGCCGAGCTGTGACGTAAGCTGGCTGTGACACTAAACCTAGGTCATGCTTCCCGAGCATTATGAATCGTCATGTTCTGCGGGTAACATGAAGCCTTCCGCGAATAGGTTGCACTCGCTTTGTACTCGTAATTGGAGTGTGCTGAAGTGAAAGGCGCGGTGGTTCTTTTGAGACAAGGGTACTGAAGCTTATTAGCTGCACAGGGATCTGGACATTGTGTCTGATTGGCTACTGCATGCTGTGAAGTATTATCGTATGGTTGGGTTGCTGCAATCTTTGCCAATTCCATCTCCAAGCACCGATTGGCAAATGACTTACACGCCAACAAGAAAGTCGCGTGTTGCTGAAGCCAAAGATGCTGGTTGTAGCTTCTGGAGTTTTCTGTGTTTTCTTTCGTTCGAAGTTCTTCGCCGTACAACTATGGCAGCCAATGAACGCTTCTGCTAACTTAGTCCATTCATAGGTCCTCTCAAGTTCGCACTAGGAAACAATTAAAATACCACAACATTCTGCAGTATGTTGTACGTGTCGGAAATTCATCTTAGTCCTTGTGAAAAACACTATTTATCCCACGGGAATTTTTTTTTCTTTTGGGAATGTCATAACTATGCGTACGTTAAATTTAATTATTTCTTTGCTATTTTTAGTACATCTATCTGTCAGCTCAGAAGGACTGGAGTATTGTACTAGAGCGAAAATGGTCGAAGTAGATTTTTCGTATCAAAAGATGAAGCATGTTAAATATCCAATGAAATAAAAGGAACGTGGCGTATTATTTTTTTCGACAGTAAATATTCCGATTTTTAATGAAGCACTGTTATTACTTTTCAGTAACTGTTTCGTTATCTGGCCTTTTTTTTAAAACATATGACGTTCATTGAATGCAACTGTTATATAGAGTTTGCTGAAATTTTATGTGTCCGCACTCTTCGAAGGCACTGTAAATGTAACACTACTTCACCAGTAGTTTTAATGACGTTCACTGTTACATTTTATTACGTCGGCAGTACTCAAAGGGTAAATTACGAAAATGAACACGAAGGATTTCTAAATAATATTACCTACGAAGTGACGCTTCTTATGAAACATTACTTGACTAGAGCACGATCACTCGGCGTTTGGCTGATAGTCAATCAATAACAAACGTCGTAGTAAGCGTGTCTGGTCTATTGTGGACCAATAATGCGATGTCGTTGGTACCGCAGAGACCAACAGAACTAGTGTTCATGTAGTGATAGACAAGGTCACTCACTTGTAGCTTGTCTTAGATGTCTGTAAATCTCTTCCACTCTCGAAGTGTTTAAGGAAAAAATGTGGTGTAGAGTGGGGCGGGATCGCGCACGTTAACATTTGTTTGGTTGCATATAAAACAGTCATTAAAACGGTAATGCTAGAGAAAATTGAGGCTCGCGTATACTCAAAATGTGACATTCCAAACCCAGCCTGAAACAACTCTGCAATTCGCAGAAAAAATTTAATTTTCGCAATTTTTGACCCAACCGGCAGGGTGTAAGTGCATTTGTGATGTGGCAAAAGTGTGCACATAATGGAAAATTGAGAAATTAAACAATAGCTTCACAATAATAGAAAATAAAAGTGATTGCATTGTAGCCGACAAAGATTTTAACAATAATCACATAAAAATGGCGTGGCACCAGTCTCTAAAACACCTAAACATTATCCAATTTTATCATGAGCTTCTGTGTACCACTCTTCACGCGATGCGCATAATACATCTTTGTTCGCATTTGTTTCATTGTTTTAATCCTGGAACACGAGTAATACTTCTTCCAGTTCTAACATAAAGGTAAAGTTTTCGTTCAGTAGATAATGGTTCATTTTTGGAATTATGTGGTTCCTTTAAGTTTCCTTAAATTATGAGTTTGTAATAATTTTTTTTTTTTTATTTTTTTTTTTTGCATTTTGGAAACCCCTCCATCAGTTCCGGCTGAGTTATGTGTCATACTTTCCGAAATGCACACCTTTCAGTCAGTTATCCCTCTTCATTTTCAGAAAAATATATAAATATAACTATGCTGGTAAGTGTAACTGCTTACAGCAAAACAAAAAACCGGTTCTACTATACTTTCTTCACTTAAAAAAAACTCAATGACGGGTAAAACACGCAGCACGAAGTTTTACCCCATCGTGATTTCGAGGTTTTGTCCCACGCGACATGGTATCATTTGCTGACTCCTACACTCTTTGCTACTGGGCAAGATTTCAAGGTATCTTAAAGCATTTAGATGCAGGTTTCAATATCTGTCAGTAGTTAAATCTAAATAAAATATATTTGGAAATTATGTTCTTAACTGGAAACATGGTTTAATTTCTCATTAATTTGGGGTCAGTCAGAACTGTAAACAGTTTCCGCAAATTATTTCGATGCACCGGCTAACGCTCAAGAACGGACCACCGGTGTTTATAAAGGAAAGATAAACCGTAATAAAAAATGTGAAATTAACTATTTTACAATACATCCTCTTGGTGCACTAAACGACTAAAGTANCTATTTTACAATACATCCTCTTGGTGCACTAAACGACTAAAGTACCCGGCCGCTCACTATACATAATTTGCATTATTTGAAATTGGTAGGGGGAATAAATACTAAATTCCAACTGCTAGCCGAAGATCTAGCCTAGATTTAAATTCAGTTCTAACACGGTAAATGGGCTTCCATCATCTTAAATATTCATACCCGAAGGCCAGTTATCGGCAGTAAGTGCTCGCTTCGGCTGATTGCAACGGCATCACGTTGCACGACATAAGTAATAAGCGCAACCCGTAAAGGATATTAAGACAAACTGGATGTCCTCGGACTTAATGTGGCAGTTTCCAAACAGGAAATAACTTATTGTTTTACCGGCCATGGAGAATCCAGATCCAGCTGAGTTTATAATAAAAGAATAATGCGTTAAGAAGTATGCTGNCTCGAAGTGTTTAAGGGAAAAATGTGGTGTAGATTGGGGCGGGATCGCGCACGTTAACATTCGTTCAGTGTCATATAAAACAGTCATTAAGACGGTAATGCTAGAGAAAATTGAGGCTCGCGTATACTCAAAATGAGACAATTCAAACCCAGCCTGAAACAACTCTGCAATTCGCAGAAAAAATTTAATTTTAGCAATTTTTGACCCAACCGGCGGGGTGTAAGTGCATTTGCGATGTGGCAAAAGTGTGCACATAATGGAAAATTCAGAAATTAAACAATAGCTTCACAATAATAGAAAATAAAAGTGATTGCATTGTAGCCGACAAAGATTTCAACAATAATCACACAAAAAATGGCCTGACACCAGTCTCTAAAACACCTAAACATTATTTAATTTTATCATGAGTTTGTGCGTACCACTCTTCACGCCATGCGCATAATACATCTTTGTTCGCATTTGTTTCATTGTTTTAATCCTGGAGCACGAGTAATAATTCCTCCAGTTCCCAGTTCTAACATAAAAGTAAAGTTTTCGTTCAATAGATAATGGTTCATTTTTGGAACTATGTGGTTCCCTTGAGTTCCCTTAAATTATGAGTTTGTAATTATTTCTTATTTTTTGCATTTTGGAAACACCTCCATCAGATTCGGCTGAGTTATGTGCCACATTTTCCGAAATGCACACTTTTCAGTCAGTTATCCCTCTTTATTTTCAGAAAAATAAATAAATAAATAAAACTATGCTCATATGTGTTACTGCTTACAGCAAAACCAAAACCGGTTCTACTATACTTTCTTCACTTAAAAAAAAACTCAATCACGGGTCAAACACGCAGTACGAAGTTTTACGCCATCGTGATATTCGAGGTTTTGTCCCACGCGACATGGTATCATTTGCTGACTCCTACACTCTTTGCTGCTGGACAAGATTTCACGGTATCTTAAAGCATTTAGATGCAGGTTTTAATATCTGTCAGTAGTTAAATCTAAATAAAAGATATTTGGAAATTATGTTCTTAACTGGAAACATGGTTTAATTTCTCATTATCTGAAAGAAGTGTAATTTGGGGTCAGTCAGAACTGTAAACAGTTTCCGCAAATTATTTCGATGCACCGGCTAACGCTCAAGAACGGACCACCGGTGTTTAGAAAGGAAAGATAAACCGTAATAAAAAATGTGAAATTAACTATTTTACAATACATCCTCTTGGTGCACTAAACGACTAAAGTACCCGGCCGCTCACTATACATAATTTGCATTATTTTAAATTGGTAGTGGGAATAAATACTAAATTCCAACTGCTAGCCGAAGATCTAGCCTAGATTTAAATTCAGTTCTAACACGGTAAATAGGCTTCCACCATCTTAAATATTCATCCCCGAAGGCCAGCTATCGGCAGTAAGTGCTCGCTTCGGCTGATTGCAACGGCATCACGTTGCACGACATAAGTAATAAGCGCAACCCGCAAAGGATATTAAGACTAACTGGATGTCCTCGGACTTAATGTGGCATATTCCAAACAGGAAATAACTAATTGTTTTACCGGCCATGGAGAATCCAGATCCAGCTGAGTTTATAATAAAAGAATAATGCGTTAAGAAGTATGCTGNATTGTTTTACCGGCCATGGAGAATCCAGATCCAGCTGAGTTTATAATAAAAGAATAATGCGTTAAGAAGTATGCTGTAAGCGCCTACCTGTCACACGAAAACACGTCTTCTGTATTTGCAGTTTTTCAATAATGTTTTAATTAATTACAGCTAATAGAAACAGGCGGTAAGCTGGTCGCGTTTACTTTTGTTCCTAACCGAACCTCGTAAATCACAACCATATAGAAGCAGATCGTACTTCAAAGCCGGTATCTTCTATAAGAGAAGCTAATTTTTTAGAACAAACATGTGCAGGCACACGCCTTTTAAATATTTCTTTATACTTACAGTAGTGTAAATAACAGTTTCCCGTTAACAATACCCACTGCTCTGTTCTGATTGGTAGTAGCATCAAAAGTTTTACTTAAGATAAAAATATAACTATTTATTTCTACGTTTGAGAAAACCTAACAACGCACACGACCTGATAAGTTCCATTGGGAACCAATATATAAGAGAACACACTTTCGTTTCTTCTGCACACGTCTTAACGCATAATTTAATATTTCTTTTGTAAACCCAAATTTACTTCAGACTTCCCAGTTTACTATAAATTAAGGTGCGCAGGTGTGTTTAAGCGCAGTCGAATCAATTAATTTATCTGTTCATAGTGTACAGTTGTTAGCAAGAAGAACAGAAATATTTTTTTAATATCTTGACTGTGTCAAAATTTGTTCGTGTATTCTGGAATGTTTGTCGTCTCCTAGCTAAAAATGGATAATTACAACAATTTACGAACACTATGTAAAATTTGGAATTATTTGTGACAGTAGGGCATGTTTGTGTGCTAACGTTGTGGCATATTTACATAATTATAAACTACTTTTCGNGGAATTATTTGTGACAGTAGGGCATGTTTGTGTGCTAACGTTGTGGCATATTTACATAATTATAAACTACTTTTCGTAAAAGTAGTTATGTTCTGTGTGCCCCAAGTTTTGTTGAATGATTAAATACTTTGTTCGTTTACGACCACTCATTTTGTTTGCACGATTATACAATACGAACGAAATATATTTTATAACATGTAAGATGATCTTCATAACAAGGAGTGTTAAGTCATACATCAAATGTAGTTTCGATTCGTTATCGTGGGTATTTTATCCTCTTTACAAGCATTCCCCTACCACTTGTGTTAGTAAGATACTAGCAGTATGTAGTTTACCATATTTTCAAAAACTGTTTTTATTCCGATATTTAAAAAGGGCTTAAGAAGTTTCCGACGCCTAAATTCCGCGAGAGGTGTGAGTCGTTTAAGCTTTCCCTACGCGATACCCAATTTCTGCTACTTTCTGCTATACTCATGGGCACAACAGAAGGCAGAAAAGTTTATACAGCAGAAGAGAAGAAAGAACACATCTGTTCATACCCACACGTTACCTAAAGTGCTAACAGAAAATTGTAAATGGCAAGCAAAACAACTCTCATGGGGGCAGTGGTACAAATGCAATCAAATGCATCCAAAAAATGTACGACGATTGTTTTTTTTCCCCAGAAGACTGTATTTATTTAGGTATTAAGTACGGGTACTATTAATGTATGGAAAATTATATGAGTAACGGCACTGCTTATCAATGTACAGCAAGGTACTGTATTCGCATGTATGTACGATGGACATTTACGCCACTCATTAAAACATTGGCAAATTATTTAAACAGGGGCGTAGCCAGGAATGTACTTCGGGTTGTTGGGAAAAGGGGGATTTCATATTTCTGTTTTTGGAAAAAATGTGGAAGCTATATTATTACAAATTTATAGTTACAAAATTATGTATAATCAATGGGCTAATATACAAATATGGAACCACAAAATGCTATTAACATCCTTCATGCTCAAGGGAGATCACACATTTCTTATATTAAAATAAAATAAAAGTAGTAATTTTGTTTTCAAGTTTTATTTTTGAATATTTTATTTTCATTTCGGTGGGGGGATATTTCCCGATATCACCCCCCCATCCTGGCTACGCTCGTGTATTCAAATGTATATCTTAAGTGAGCAAAAAAAAAAATTGTGCTTTCCATAATTAAACAAGCTTTTACTGTTAGAAATCCGAAACCATCACAATATTAAACTTAAGGCTTTTATGCGTGCCTGTTAACTTTAGTCACGCTACACAGCACAAATTATGTACTTTAGAAACCAATCGATTTGATTAGCAAACAACCATAGCTAGTCTATTACACCGTACTGTTACACACCAGCTTACAGCATACCTGTGTGATAACTTATACATAGTACATAAATCCACAGTTATCGCGTATTTATAAAGTAGTGTTTATTGTTTTATTATGACCGTGGAAGTAATTTGCAACGTTTTCTGTTGCGTAGGCGTGCATTAAGTTTCATTTTGTACGTACATAAGTTTTACAGGACCCGTAATTTTTTTCGTAAACGGACATAAACGGCTTGAGTTAGTTACTCGGGTGTACGCCATCTTGTCTGTCCCAGCTTCGTGGGTACAGCAGACATTCAAGACACGTTCTACTGTTGTGGAGTTTGGTCTGGGAGCGACAGAGATGGAGTATGAGTTAGTAAGAGAGAGGGTACTCGTCACAGGGATAACACTGCCGACGTCCCCACGTAGCCGCCACGAAAATGGACTAGCACTACATGGTGTTAAACCCAAGAACTACAGATTCTTACCTGCTGGAGTGGTCAGGAAATTTAACCTGGGGAAGTCCACTCTAGGTATATCTTTACTCAATGCTTTAACTGCCGTGGCATTTTTTTTTTCTCGGCACAAAAGGGAAATGGCGGCTACCCGACCACATTCGCAGATTAATTCCTCCGACTGGAAAATTAATTAAACAAGNGAAATGGCGGCTACCCGACCACATTCGCAGATTAATTCCTCCGACTGGAAAATTAATTAAACAAGCCAGGTGTTGGGCCAGCCTGGAACCAGTTTTTATCCACTTTGTCAGCGCTGCTACCACCGCTAACGAAGAATTAATCTAAGCAGCTGTGGTAAAGAGTGAGGTGTGAGGTGAAAGAATAGAAACGTAATTTACAGACTGGAACAAAAATATTTTAACTAGCGAGTATTTTTGTGTACTAACAGGAATTAATAAATGCGAGTACTTTTTATTTGCTACGTCAGAACACATATTACATACTACTAAACCGCATTACGTTGCCACATCTTCAAAGCAAAGCAACCATTTCAAAGTTGACGTAAGATTTTTATTTTCTTTCAAAACAAAAATAGCGTTAAAAAAAATTATGAAAGTGTTTTAGTAGCGTTGTTTATTTGTCCGTCAAGATTGCCATACGCTAACAAATATTTTGTCTTATGGTTACAAAAGTCACTAAGGAAATTCTCAATCACGTGCCAGGACTGACGGTGATGAAGTACTGGGATAAAAATATTTAGGGCAAATGGTTGAGATCGAGCTTACGACCTCTTGTCACTACACGCATTATTTTATAGTTGCGTAAGGGAATTGGGTGCANAAATGGTTGAGATCGAGCTTACGACCTCTTGTCACTACACGCATTATTTTATAGTTGCGTAAGGGAATTGGGTGCACACTTGTTTTAACTTTTCTGCCTTATCGGCATATGCTAAAAAATAATTAATAGTTATTGAGGTATTTGTTTGTATCTAAGTAAAAAAAATNTTTCTGCCTTATCGGCATATGCTAAAAAATAATTAATAGTTATTGAGGTATTTGTTTGTATCTAAGTAAAAAAAAAATCAGAACATTACATAACCCATCCCGTTGTTTTCAGAAATGAAATAGTTATCTCGACCAGATGAAAAAAAAAAGTATTTCCAGCAGAGAGAATTCAATAGCTATAATTTGATAAAAAAAATTATTTTACGCGCAGGCATTGGTATTTAAAAGCACAAAGAAAATTACTTAACGAAAGTTATAAATCCATGCAAGTTCTGTTTTAGACCTGGTTGGTGATATTTCTGTAACTAGTAGCGTTATTGCGAGATCCTTAACAAAAATTGAGTGTGAAATTTGGATGGAGAGAGAGAGAGGGGGGAGGGGGGTAGAGATATAGAGAGTGATGGGGAAAGTGTGTGTGTACGTATGTGAGAAAGAGTAATAGTGTGTATGCGAGAAATAAAGAGAGTGAGAAAGGGCTGGGGGGTAGATAAAGAAAAAAATTCGTGGGTGTTTGGTCTCAAAAGACAATTTTCCATTATATTAAGTCCGAGATACGCTGAAATGTAAGGTCCAGAACATTAACCAATGCTATCGCCTGACTTATTCCTCATTGCTATTACCCCTTCTTTCACCACTCCATCCACAGTACCGCCAGAAGAAGCTCATTAAATACAATGTCACTAACGAAAGCTCCACACAAACACCACGAACATCATGCTATCGCCTGTATAGTCAGCGCAATCAGTATGTTAGTATCCGGCTTCTTTCAAGTACGCTAATGAATTCGCTAATAATATACATTTTTCTCGTCCTTGTCAATTAATTGTTTGTTACGCGTAAAAAAGGAAACAAATTTAAATTGCCACAATTAGTCTATGATTTTGATGAATCACTATAACGTGGTACAACTATTCTTAACTATAGGCTGTTCGCGGTGAAGTGAGCACTTTTGAATTTAATTATTGAAAAATGTCACTGCGTATATTTTAAAGGGCACACTGAGTGGCAAACGCCCAGTAAAATTGGCAACGGTGGTGGAGGGAAAGCAGTTCCATGTCTTAACATTGAATTTAAATTGTTAGGTAAAAGCTTATGAACACTGGAATGATTCCTCTTATTGTCTGTTTTTTATACAAGTATAAGGATTAACAAATTTATAAAATTGTTTCTTCTAGAATATAGTATTACAGTTTCACTTGACCGGCGCATGAATAAAGTGATCAGGTCCATGGTAATGTTATTGTTACATANGAATATAGTATTACAGTTTCACTTGACCGGCGCATGAATAAAGTGATCAGGTCCATGGTAATGTTATTGTTACATATGATGGAAGAATACGCAATGTGCATACAAGTAGATCTTAAACAGGACGTTCAGAAGTTATCTATTTTCCGCGAACAGTGCATACCCACCAACATTCATTTCCGAAGAAATTNCTTAAACAGGACGTTCAGAAGTTATCTATTTTCCGCGAACAGTGCATACCCACCAACATTCATTTCCGAAGAAATGTTCAAAGATTGAAACCAAATGTGCATCGTTTAACCGTGGAACAGCTACAGTTCAGGCGATAAGAGGTTTTTTTATGTTTGAATTATAAAGGAATCGGCAGTTCCTTTCACAACTTGGCTGGAGATAAAAAAAAATATCGCTGGTGCGGTGCACAGGCGTGCCTCGGAGGTCGTAGGTCGGGGAGCCGCGTACAACCCGCCTCCCATCAACGGTCTGGTCACGCACTTGCCCGGGCCGCATCCGTCTCCCATGGCTCCGTGGGTGTGGGGGGTGGAGGAGGGTGTGGGACGTGGCGCAAGGGGTTGAAGCTGCTCCCTCATTACGACGTCTTTGCCGGCGTCCCCTCCCTGCGACTCTGCAACTTCCCCCTCCCATAACCCCTCCGATCATACCCCTCTGCCTCGCTTCTCTTGGAAGGATAGTCGTGGCACCGTCGTTTGGCCTGCCGACCATGGCTGTTGAAGCACTGCTAGTTCACACTTTATAAATCAACTTCTGAGAGAAACAACACCATGACTTGAACTGCACACATTTGAACGTGGACACTGGAATCTGACTAACCTGANCTCCGATCATACCCCTCTGCCACGCTTCTCTTGGAAGGATAGTCGTGGCACCGTCGTTTGGCCTGCCGACCATGGCTGTTGAAGCACTGCTAGTTCACACTTTATAAATCAACTTCTGAGAGAAACAACACCATGACTTGAACTGCACACATTTGAACGTGGACACTGGAATCTGACTAACCTGATTGTGTGGCTGACTAATGATTGACTGGATGACTCACTGGCTCTCTGTTGCTTGATTGACTGTCTGATGCTTGACTGACAGGCTCTCTGATGGTTGACTTACTGGCTTTCAGATGGTTGACTTACTGGCTCTCTGATGGTTAACTGACTGGCTCTCTGATGGTTGTCTGACTGGCTCTCTGGTGGTTGACTGACTGGCTCTCTGGTGGTTGATAGGGTTACTGGCTGACTGACGAATGACTGACTGACTATTTACTGAGTACTTACTGACTGAAGACTTACTCACTGACTGGTTTCAGTGGCTTTTAAATGAATGTAAGCAGCGAATTGTTTAAAAAAATTACATGTATCACTGTATTTTTAAAAGTATTTAAAAGCGTGACCGGTGAAAATGAAGCAATTTGACTAATACTCAGCATAGTAGTGCCATAGTTACTTTCGTACAATTTCTCGTTATTTAACATACGCATGCGCACCAGTCGTTTATATCCTTGGAAACGTTAATTTTTGCATGTGGCATTTGAAGGACACTAGGTGCACTGTGAGAAGAGACAAAACAGCGCCTTAAAAAAAAATAGCCTACTGCGAGTTGTAACGTCGTTAAAGTAAGCACATCTATGGAAAATTCGCCCAACAAGGTGAAGATGCCTGTCACTTTTGAGATAGTTAGAGTAAGTTTGAGCTGTTTCCGCGCAAGAGCGTTATAGTTACTTGTAGAAAGCATAATGCCAACAACAGTTTTGATAAACTATAATCATACTGGCGATATTTCATTGATAATGTTGCGCAGAACAGGAATTAACCCTTATTTGTTGAGTACTAACACGTGATTAATAAATTATTGATGAAACGAAAACTTTTTGTGCCTAGCCTTACACTTAAAAAGGCACAGATACAAAAGTTATGCATGCAATTTGTAGCCCACACTTTACGACTGTCAACGTAAATTCACACACGTCTAATGGGAGGCGTTATATAATCGGACACGCTTCATGTTTAAGTCTATATGCAAAATTAAATTGTTCTGTACCAAAGCAAAATAATATGGGAATACAAAATATATAATCATATTCGCTCCAGGAAACAAGGGCAAATTGATGTATTAATCTACCTTGGAAAATGTTCCAAAATTAATAACTGGCCAAGCCCACAGGCATCCAGAAACTCATGCTGGCAGGTAGAGACCCAGAAGTTTTGCGAAATGGTTTGAAGACAAGCTAGAGTACAAACACATTCACGATTTGCATTTGACTTTCTTTTTCAGTTCGATCGCGATTTAACAAGCCAAACCCTGGACGGATTTGAGTCAATAACTGACCTACAGGGGGCCGCGGTGGCGTAGTGGTCAGAATACTCGCCTCCCACCAAGGCGAACCGGGTAAGATTCCAGTG
>NQII01003557.1:120923-139324 GCA_002778355.1 Clitarchus hookeri
GGGGGACATTAACTTTGACCGTATAAGCCGCCTTGTCTTTTACAGTGGGGCTTACATACGTCAAGTTAATTTGGCGCACAACTGTGGGGCCTAGACAAGCCTACGTCAGTCTTTTCATGTAATTTTATTCTATCATGGAAAAGTTCTGTTTTGAAGGACAGTGAATGAACTTAAAAATAATAAATATCTAGCGAAATAATGAACATTTTGAATTTGAAGTACGTTTGTTCTGGTGTTTTATAAACAGCTGCGACACCAATTCACATGCCGCATAAAGCTTTTCAAATACTCACTCGAATATGAAAATATGTGGCTAATGACATGGTGTTCAACGTTGCCAACAAATTAGAGTGCATTGGTCACTGATATTAAATTGCTTCGAACATAAAAATTAAAGCTATTACGTAATAAAACAATCACTTTTAAGTGGTTGGAGCTCAATTTCAAATAATGAACTAAAGGGTTGAACTGGAACGATATAATAGGGATGATGAAACCACCATCAGTGGTGAACTGCGAACTCCGTAGCCATATTATGAAAAACTGGACATCAAAATGAAATACTATTGTAGCGTGTTCGATGTTAGTAATTCTCATTCGCGAGACCTTGGGTTTGATCCTGACGCATCAGCTCTGGGCGTTATTATATCTTCTTGTGGTTTATCGTCTCTAGTCCATGCAGACAGCAGCACAGATTCTTACAGGCTGGTCACCGTAAGATAAGCACTTCTGAAACCAACTTTTGAAAAAAAAAATTCTGTTAGTTAACTGATATGTATTACCGTACACACTAGCATGCATGCCCCCAGGTAAGTTAACAGTGAATTAAGTNTAGTTAACTGATATGTATTACCGTACACACTAGCATGCATGCCCCCAGGTAAGTTAACAGTGAATTAAGTAAAACAGTTCCAAGTCCTAAGGCTGTATTCAGAGTGTGATGTTTGAATTTTTGTCAAACTAATTTGCTGTTTATTTTATGTTTATAAACATTTGAGTTAGAATTGGCATTGTAATGTGTGGCCGTGAACTCATTTTATAATCAAGGCGATCAATGCCAATAGCTGTCACGGAGCTTGAAGATATATTTTTTCTGTGGTTAATGTTTTGCTTGAGAATGGCATTCTCTTCGCTGTGGTTTTTTGTCAATCAACTACGTTACTTCCATTGTAGTTCTCGGCATTCTGAAATAATTGAATTAACATATCTTCAATTCATACAAGTTGAGCTTCTGATACCTGAAAACGCGAGGTTACGCATTAATTCAACTCCACTGTAAGTCTGAACATTTTAATATCTGGATTCCGCACCTCTCTTTATATTTTAGTGTCCGTTAGTCCTTTACAACCAGAGGTCGCGTCATTTTGTCTGCGTATGGCTCCCTCCTAACTGGAGCGTTTTACCGCGTTTGAGACCGAGAAGCGTGAGAGCGATAAGGGCGACACTGACACGCGCATCAAGTGCGCCATCGCCGCTAAGCGCAAGGTTCTCAACTGGCGTGCAGTGTTATCGCCCTACGGCGTGTACCTACGGGACTTTCAGCGGCGACCCTATAACTTTATTGGTGGAGAGTCTGTAGGAAGGTTCAATGCAGGACCCATGAGTAGTTTCGTATGTATCCGACGCGTATATTTTGAGATGCAGCGCTTTAAAAATGCAGTTTTTAGCAATTTTGGAGTACTCGGAAATGCTGTTTCTAATGTGCGTAACGTCTTGAAAGTACTCAACAGCCCTCGTCTGAGGTGTGTTATTTTCGTAGATCGGGACATTGGGCACACGCTTAATGGATTCGTAGAAAAAAAGAGTATTTCAAACACACTGCAACGCGATTCAAGCGCCAGGTAGGCGGGGGCCTTAATGTGGGCTCTCAACGATCCGTCGCATCAGTCAGTGATCCGTTAGTGTTTTCGTCCGCCGGTTGAAAGCGTTTCACAAAATTCCGTCGTCTGTCAATCCTTCTGTACGGCGATATTTCGGTCTGACAACGTAACTTAGTGATCTTTCTTTAGTTGGAGGTATATTTCTGTTGGAAATACATTTTCAATAGAGAAACATTTTGGGGAAATAATATTCTTACGTGATAAGAATTTATACTAAATTATTGTTTACATTTTTAATTCCTGAATTTACCACTATGGATAAATAAACGCACATACACCGCCTTGCATTTTATTTAAAAGTGCGTATTCACGTTTACGGAATGTTGTCAGAAGGCGGTGGCCCATCCATCCGTCCGTCGAAAGATAGTTTGGGAAATATTTGGCGGGTTGACGTATAGAAAAAAGAAAGTTGCGCTGCGATTGGTTTGAAATCACGTGACCGCTGGACTGACGGGCGACTGACGGATGCGACGGATGGTTGCGAGTTCAACCTCTACCGTGAGGCTGTAAAGCCCGGACTTGTGTAGACGACCCGAGTCGGTGTGGGGACAGGGAACGGGAAGAGATAGCTTGGCCGCCCCGCACAGGAAAGGAAAGGAAGGGACTTGAGATTGTTGATGTGTCGGCCGTGATAAGAGCAGTCATGACGGCCACTGACTAATAATAGGAGACGAGGGGTCCGTTTTTTTTTTTTTTGGGATGCGGTGCATGGATCCCGAGCAGGGTGGGTGGAGGCGCCTGCCTCCTAGCGCGGGGAATCCAGGGGGAGACGCACGTCGACGTGTGCGGTACGGAATCTGGGCGGCGAGGGCTGCTGTTTTATTTATTCCGGGCTGACACTGCGCGACACTGTGCATTATTTCCAACGTGAAACATACACACTCACACACACACACACTCTCTCTCTCTCTCTCTCTGATTCTCTCGTTTCCATCCCTCGCCTTGTTTCGCCACGGGTTCTACCTGCTTGTCCGCGGCTTTTGCTGTCGCGATATTTGANTTTTTTTTTTTTTTTTTTTTTCAAACCGCGCCTTGGGTTGAATAAACGTTTTTCCTTTTATAGCAAGGTGTCCTTCTTCGGTGCTGTGGAACTGAACGAAATATAATTACATGCGATGTTAATAAAAATCATGACACCACAAAGGAAATGAAAAAAAAAAATATATTACGTTATTCTATATATTGTTGATTAGTCTGTTCTTGTCGTTGGTCCAGGTAGACCAAGACAGCTCATCGTCACACGACCTGAACTTCCATTTATTCCTGCAAACTCACTACTTCCATGGGCCAACCTTTCAAGGCTACTTGTTAATCTGTGGTAACTTGAGTTCGTTTCTGGTAATGTGCATGTTTATTATTCTATGCTGCTTAGTTTTGCTTGAAGGAATGGCCTCGCTTACAAAGTGATGAAAAGTGTAATAATGAAGGTTAATTATGTATGGCCTTTATATAATGGGCGAGGAACGCAGAACGTTCATAATAATTAACTGCACTGGCTCTTAAGGGTTGGTAGCTGAGCGGTTAACCTGCTTGCCTCTCGCCAAGGCGAACCGGGTTCAATCCCGGCCTGGTCACTCCCGAATTTCCGAACGTGGGAGTCGTGCCGGACGATGCCGCTGGTCGGCGGGTTTTCTCGGAGATCTCCAGTTTCCCTCGCCCTTTCATTCCGGCGCTGCACCATACTCACCTCAGTCACCCTCATCGGCTCTCAAGACCTCGCTGTTAAGAGCCGCTCAAATTTATTCACTCACACTTAAGGATTAGAAACCTATTGAGAATAACCTGTCCCATCGTAGGCCGCTGGAATCGAGCCCATGACTATTCCGAATAAGAGTTAAACGCGTTACTGTTTGACCCTAACATACTCTAAGATACTGTTAGAACAGATACGTGGAAAATGGGACAACTTGTGCGAGATTATTTACTCGGATTTCTTCCCGCGCACCTCGTTGTCTGTTATGTGCGTCATTTAATTGAACTATATCGTTCACATTGGCGAACAGAATCCGAATTAAGTTCTCCCTTTCGGCTATTATTTTAAAACATGAACTAGCCAGATTGAAAGTCTGTGACACGAGGGGATGCTGACGGCAGGTGCAGAATTCGCAACGAGGAACCAGCGCTACACATAATTATTTCGTAAGCCGTTTAGCAAAATTAATTATCGCTGGAAAATTGTCTTGTTCAAGTGAGCAGAGGTGCGATTGCACTTCATTTCTGCGTTTTGCGTGAGGGAGACCACATAAGTAGTCGCAGCTAAGAAGGAAGAGCAACTAAAATTTACCGAGATTTCGACTTAAGTGTTGTTTTGCCATTAATGCTATAACGTTATCGCCCTCGAATACTCTATATATATATTACATATGGCCATATACAGGTTGACTCATGAGAAGGTACCGCCACTCACAGGGCCTATTCCTTACATATTTTGAAGCAAAATATGTCGTATACATGTGGGCCCTATTCCCAATATTTACAGAGTAATTCGAAACATTTGAAAAATGACGAATACAATAAGAAACCTTTCAGAAGTAAATACAGTGATGTATTATCAGACCGTATTTTTTTACAGTTGAGCATCACAATCGCGTCTAACAAGCTTACAAAAGATGTTCAAAAATGTTTTCGTCTAGTTCCATACCCTTCACGCTCATGAAACGCACGTTTCGTTCTACGTAGCTGCAAACGGCTGTCTGATTTCTGTAGCGACATGTATGATGCGCGCACGTAGTTCATGTGTTTGTGCAGTCCTTTGGTAAACAATAATAGCCTTCATCTATCCCCATTTGCAATAATATAGGTATTTACCATTTGTCGAATTACTCTGTAAATATTTGTAATAGGACCCATATTTATATGAATTTTTTTTGCTCCAAATGATGTAAGGAAAAAGCCCTGTGAGTGGCGTTAACTCTTCGTGAATCATCCTGTACACATTATATATATATATAGCCTGTATATATATATACACAGCCTATCCGTTCGTATATATGTGCCATCTTTCTGAATAAATCATACATTTTTTTTAGGCAGTTATCACTTGAATTACTGTAAGGTGTGTTTTTTTTTTTACGAGAGAATATTTTTCTTAGTGCTGGAGACTTTGACTTGCCGACCCTTGCCGAAACAATATTATATTTTCCCTTCCCCGTTTTCGCGAAGTATTGATTTTATGTTAGCTCAAATTAATAATTGTGTCCATCAAAAATATTTTTATGAATAAATGCTAAATTTTTATTTTATTATTTAATTGTTTGAGTTGGTGAGGACTTTCGTCGTATCAAGGTCACTATATGATCCTGGTAAAGGTATAAAAAAATTGTCTTATCGCCAGCCGAAAATTATATATATATATTTTTTTTTCCCTGGAAAAACAGCGGCGTATAATATTTCACGAATTTTTTAACTTTACAATATAAATACACTAATCCCATATGGCCAACAAAATTTCGAATCCTTTTTTATTGAATTTCAACGGTAATATTTTCAGATATTGTTGAGGATTAATTTGAGGTTACGCAATCCTGCGATTGGGCTCGACTAGTGTGTGGCCTGCCACGTTTTGGAAAGCGGATCACGGACCACGAAACACGGCGTAGCAGCGTATGTCGGGGGTATAGGCTGTTCACGGTAAAGTGAGCATTTTTGAGGTTTTGGTTACGTTTCCTTTCAGCCATTTTGTATCCTACAATAACCTTTTTAAATAAATATTGCCACATAAGTAATAATCACAGTGTATATTATATACCACCGCACTCAGAAGTTAGCATCTAAGGCAAAATAATATATACTCATTGACTGATATTCGAAATGAGAGGGCTTTCAAAAGTGCTCACTTTACTGTGAATAGCTTATACCACGCAAGTGCGCTCGGGGCGGTGAGCAAAGCTAAACGTTAACAGCCCGCGCGCGCGGAACACAAACTGTGAAAGCGAGACGTGCTGACTCGCCCGTGCTCGCGATCTGCCGGCAAAGTCGCTCGGACCCGTGCCGCGCGCCGATTCCCTGTTTACACGAACCAAGGCTGGGCGGTTCAAAAAACGCTAGTAGCATGGTTCTCAGGGAAGAGGGTTTTTATACACGACCGTAACGCCAAGAAAAAATATATCGTGAAGTGATTCGGCGATATAGTGAGTGAGTAAAGAGGTTTGGGCGGCTGTAAACAGCGAGGACTTGATAGCCGACGAGGGCGATTGAGGTGAGTATGGAGCACCGCCTAAATGAAGGGGTGGAGGAAACGCGAGATCCCGAAAAACCCGCTGACCAGCGGCATCGTCCTATACGATTCCCACATGCGGAAATCTGGGAGTAACCAGGCCGGGATTGAACCCGGTTCGCCATGGTGGGAGGCGAGCAGGCTAACCGCTCAGCCACCGTGGCCCCTCGATGATATAGTGTATTCGTTTTACATATAGTGTATTCGTTTTAGGTTCATACTTTTTTTTAATAAAACGTTTCAAATAACCTACCATTTATTATATATATGGTTGTTTCCAATATATGCCACATATCACAAACGTTGTATTTATACTTCTGTTCAAATAAAAGAATTTTATTTTTAGTTTGAATTGGACTTCACCTTTATATAGTCTACAAATTACAAAATTAAATTTGTAATTAGTATGAATAAAAACAGGGAGAATATAGGTGTATTGGTATTGCCTAGTAACAAATTGTTCTCATGCAAAACGGTATTTAAATTCTGTGCACACGAGTGCGGTATGTTGTCCCTTTGACATAGTTTTCTAGACTTAGTTAGGCTTTGTTTGTGCGAGGCGGAGGAATAGCTGGAAGTAGAACTTCGGGGCTTCAGAAAAATTGGAAGTATCCGTGAATGGGCTGTAGAAAAAAAAAGCACGCCCGTTAGAATTGAAATTAACCCTTTCATCCTGGTGTTGCAAATTATACATTTTCGAAACGTGCTGTACTTAAGCTGGCATAGGACTTTCGTTATCGCAGCCAAAAAGCTGTAGGTTTTTGAATTCGATGATAGTTAAATGAACCAGTCATAAGGTAGAGCAGCATCACGGTTTACCAATCAGTTAACCGCAGGGAAGATCATTGGGCAGCGAGTCTTGCAGGGTACAGTGCCGGTTAAATGTATCCTTCCTATGGAACATGCCTACGTGTCCAGAATAGGTTCTAAAGGGTTAAAATAACAATAGTGTGCGATAATAAAAGCTTCGCGAGTTATTTGTTCTTAGTTTATTAGATAAAATGAATATCATTTTGCGAGTGATGTTCTTTAACAGCAGACGCCGCAAATAAATCACCTAGCTCATCGGTGAACTAAGATCTAGTTTTACACAACCGCTGGTTTATTAAAAAAAAAATACGCTGACCCGTGAAAGTTCACGATTTATTGAGCGGCAGGATCTCGAGCAAACGTGCACTCGCATGTAGAACAAATAGTTCTCTTGCTGCACTGAAAGACGATCTTGCAGCCCACTCAAAATTTACATGCTGATGTAAGAAATTCTCCTGGGCGAAGCGAAAAAACTGGCTTCTGTCCACAAACTGTAAATTAAAAGTTCGTCACTCTTGGTCACGTAGGAAAGGACTGTCATCCTCCGGTCTTCAAGCAGCGAATGGCTAGCTGAAGAGAGAACAAACTGCTAGTTAAATCATTTACTTAAATTTACCAGAACTTGGTGCTATTTGGACCCATTCGTTGTAAAGAAACGACAGTGTGTTCGGTACATTAAAGATGCTTTTTGTGAGTGTCATGGCGCCATTAAATATGGACAATTATTGCCATGTAAAATTTCTTACGGTGGCTGGTATAATAGAGACGTATTGGCATAATGATTGGCTGGCTAAAGTCCGCTGCGTGCCACGCGGTGGTAGGTTAACATCTCCTCGCTCGGAAGTCGACCTCCCGTGTCGCAGTCGGTTATTGCACCGCCACCAGTCTGTGGTGCGGGAGGTTTTGGGTTAGAATCATAGTTAAGCCATGAGTGTTAGTTTGAGTCTTGTCATAAGTTAGTTTATAAGCCTTCCCCTGATAAGCCTTCAGGCATGACACCGGGGGACGTTAATAAGCCCTTTCCAATCCAATCGGAACTAAACATAAAAACAAAGCAATTATCCACGATATTCTAGCAACGGGAAGTGGCCGTGGGTTACTCGCAGCTACTAACGCGTAGAGAACACTCTGAAGTACAGAAATATAATGCAACGCATGCAGTTAAATTCGAAGGTTAACTTATACAAATTATTCCTAGAGTTTCGGGTACCAATAACGAGCGGTGCCCATCGGAACTGATGGCCTTACAAAGAAGATGACCGTGCTGTGGATGTGTTGGGTACTTAGTTCAAGGCCTGTACAGTGTTCACGTTTAAAAAAAACTGTGAAATTTTTGTTATGGCCAGTGCTAAAGTTTCCATTTCGAATGTTGTGCAATTTTTTTTTAAATACATGCTTGGCTATTTTACATTTGCACTCACAGAAAAACAATTCTCTAAACGAGAATAAAACTAATAACGTTGAAATAGTTTGCAACAGAGGGTTTTTAGTGACCATCAGACCACTCTGCCACATGTATAAAACACGCCCCCAACTCCACAACCATGTAATCCACGATGAACATACATTGGAGGCGAATAAGAAAGATAGCAAAAAGTGAATCAGTAGCAGCCTTATGATATTCAGTTTAAGTGGGTAACTGTAGAAAGTAAAAAAAATAATAATAATTTCCTTTTTTACTTTTAATTACCGGGCACTTCTCCTCTTTTATTTTTCCTCCGCCCCAAGAAAAATACAAACTATTTTCAAAATAAAATAGCGTTACAAAATTTATGCAAAAATTATATTAAAATATTTAAAGATTATGATTTTTTTTAAACTTTAAAAACGTTATAAAATTTAGGGGTAATAATAAATGTGCCGTTACAAAAATATATAGTTACAGAAATATATACAATTACTTAACTGGCACCAATTTCCCCCAATTTACAATTTACTATACTTCCAAATGTGCATTTCTCGAGCGAGACCAAAACCCCTAGGTGTGACCTCCCCCCGAGTGTCCGCCGTCGCTTAGTTTCCAGGGTACTTATAGTGAAGTCTTCGTAGCCACCGTCCACCCCAAAGTTGTGGAGAACATCCTCGAAACGGAAGCAGATCTTCGTCCAATCCAATTCAAAGGCGCTGCTGACGTCACAATGTGGCCCCCTCTCAGTCGCCTCAGCCGGCGCTAGGTGGAAGGAAACGCCGCGCGCTCAGTATACTTCCGGCCTTCATCGAACTACCAAGCACCCGCATCGCAGACTCTAACGCCTCCTCGGTTGCCGTCAACGGGCAACGTTTTTGAAAACTTAAGTATCCATGATCAGCTTGAGGCAGCGTAACTCAGTTACAAGTTAAAATTAAATACGATCAGTGGTTTCCATTTTATTATATGTGTACTGTGTTTTTATTGTCGTTATAAAATATTCCAGGCAAATTGGCAACGTTTGGTTGGTAGAAAAATCTTAGTTTTCTCGGCCACGATATTTTTTGTAACCGAACATGTAAATATTAGTAGGAAGTATGTTTCTTTGTAATTATTTGAATGGCTATCTTGTTGGTTCAAACATTTTTCTCAGTGTGTGTCTCACCCCCTCCCTCCTTCCCAAATGCATCAACGCTCCTACAATGTCAATTTTATTACTTTGATGAAACACCAGGCCATTTGCCGTGGGCTGTTGTAAATGTGTGCACACACCGCCCTTGTTGTTACCTGAAATGATGTCCTTCGAAATTAGATTGGAGCACCTTCCCAACACACGCGACATGTTGCGCTTCCCAACGGCTGCATCAAATATTTAAAACTCCATTTACACAGGCGTACAGCGTGCGTTGTACGATGCCATTCGTATTGGATTTTCGATTTTTCGTAATGTTCTGCGGGACACCTACGTACGCACGGAAATAAAAAATATCGAAAAATAAACCTCCTGAATTCTTCTGTTTTATGCGTCTGCCAAGCGATAATTAAGCCTTCTGAACATGTGCGTAAATAATTTATCTTTAACGTATTTTTATTTATTCAAACGCTCTGTAAAGCCAAAGCTCAAATAGAGAAAACATATGGATAAAAATCTACAGAATTTTTTATAGTAATCGTGGTTAATGTGGACACCATTTTTGTCTTGTTTCCGTAACGAGTGCTTGAGAAATACAGACCATTACATTTTGTCATGTTTCTTATGAAAAATAAATTTGTATCGGTCTTTTCTGCAAAAAAAAAACCCCCTTCAAATACAACAAATTTTTATGTAATTCCTGCACGCTCGTATTTCCGCATAAAAGATTATAAATGAATATTAATTTTTCAGTCTGATGTCCTAAATCAATATTTCCATGTAANCATGTTAATTTTTGTAATTTCTGAAATTTTAAATCAACTTTTTTATCTGAAGGTCGGTAACTATTTCCAGCGTGTTTGTATACTTTTGTACAAGCTTATTTATCAAAGCTAGGCAGTGTTCACAATCGACACACAGTTTCTCGTCTTAGCCTACGGAATTATTTAGGTTTATTGCTTTCTTCTCGTATTGCTGGTATTTCATCGCCCTCCAGTAGACATGGTCGCTTTGATGTACTGAGATGTCTGTATTTTCTCACATATGCGATCAGGAATGTACCTTAACGTGCGATAATTTGAAGTAACCATTCCATGGTTATCGCTGAAACCAATTTATTTTTGTAAACGACTAATTCAACGAGGGCTTTGCAAGAAAAATTAGGTTGAGTTTATTTCTGTACGTGAAAAGGTCGTCAAACGCTTCAGATTCGCATTTTTGAAGCGTCTATAACCCCGGGGGCATAACACCAACATTCAACACCAGAGTGGGCGTTAATTGCTTTGAAACATTATGAAACGTCACTGAAGTTAATCCATATTAACAGTAGAAAAATGAAAAATAAAAACAAAACTTTACATGCCTTGAAAACCTGGAGTTAACTTTTGAAAACCCTACAAACAAAGTAACGTTCCTTTTTCTTCATCCGCCATGATGTATTGACTCACACTCGCTACACACCAAGTTCATTGTTCAGTCTCACATATCCCAAATGGTAAAATTTGCCATGTGAGAAAACCTTAACAAATACGTAGTTGATTTCAAAAAATAGTTTTATAAAAGCGAGCTTGTATATCTTCTTTATCATAAATATATTTGTGCAGAATTCTAATAGGTAAATAGTTTAATGTAATACTCTTGGAAAAATACGTTACAGTCAGCAAAACAACGGTTTGATTTAAAAAAATATATCAACCATTTATTTGGTCAAACCATAAATATCGTAATAGTTGAATTAACGGTCCAATGTTTGATTTGGCCGTAGTTGGTTTGAAACAGTAAAGTAAACCTCAACTTTATATATTTGGTTATTCAGACTAATCCTCCTTCTCAGTGTGCATGTCTCGCAAAATTTCGCCTTATTTGGCCGGAAAAGAGTTTAGTCATAAGTGCAAAATATTTTACATGTGAGTATGGAAGAATAAACAGTGATTATCAGTATATGCTGTTCATGATAAAGTAAGCATTTTTGAAATCAACCTTTGGAAAAAAATCACTACCCGTTAACTGAACAGAAACTACCCCACCCAGAGGCATGAAGGCTCACAGTTAAGTTGGTAGTGATCAAGAAAAATAATTCCAAGTCTTAACGTTGTATTTCATGTGTAATGGTTAAATTTATGGCAAATCAAGTTTACGTTTTTTTCATTATACACATTGTGATGGCCTACGCTCATTAAGACTTCGCCTAAGTTAACCTCGCCTTGGATTGTTGTTTCTACATTAGTCATGGACAATAGCTTACCTTTGGTGCGATAGGGCCCGCTGAACTGACCATCTCACTCAAATGGCGCGTGACGCGCTAGTGTGCTGCTTCGAAGCTTCGCTTGCTGCCACTTCCCTTCTCCAGCACGTCTCCATGACAAAGTGACGCCGGCGAGCCATGACGCCACCAGGAGGCGTTTCCGCTTCGTGAACTTCGGAAATTGTTCGAGAATACGACGAGAAAATTGTATAAAAGGCTTGTATTCTCCCTTGCTAAGTGAGACAGGCCAGGGACTTAATTAGGGAAGGAACTGCTGTTCCACTGGTTGAAAAAAAGGGAGGGGGTTGCTTTGCATATATATTAAAATATATGTAATCTCAATTTTTAATTATTTTGTATAATATATATATATATATTAATTAGTATATATTTGTGGGGGATTTACAGTAATGGGATTATAGTAAAGATTTTTAATCGATTTTGTATGCCACATTGGGAATTGATATTTTTGTATTTCAAGAAAGGGGAAAATATATTAAAATTTTGTAACTACTATNTACTATTTTTTTTTTACTGTGCAAACCCAAAGTAAACTTTATGATATCCTTTGATGACACACTGGCGGTGGGTCTCTATTCCTTGAAAAACAAACATCTTCCTGAGGAACCAGAGACTGAGTCCTATGTGCATGTATCGGCTGAAACCATCACAACATTAAATTACGAAATAGCATATAGGTAACACATAGAGCGGGGTTTCCCAAACTATGGGTCGCGACCCACTGGTGGGTCGCGAGCGAATATTGAGTGGGCCCTGCCTATACCAACCNTTTGTACAAGCTTATTTATCAAAGCTAGGCAGTGTTCACAATCGACACACAGTTTCTCGTCTTAGCCTACGGAATGATTTAGGTTTATTGCTTTCTTCTCGTATTGCTGGTATTTCATCGCCCTCCAGTAGACATGGTCGCTTTGATGTACTGAGATGTCTGTATTTTCTCACATATGTGATCAGGAATGTACTTTAACGTGCGATAATTTGAGGTAACCATTCAATGGTTATCGCTGAAACCAATTAATTTTTGTAAACGACTAATTCAACGAGGGCTTTGCAAGAAAAATTAGGTTGAGTTTATTTCTGTACGTGAAAAGGTCGTCAAACGCTTCAGATTCGCATTTTTGAAGCGCCTATAACCCAGGGGGCATAACACCAACATTCAACACCAGAGTGGGCGTTAATTGCTTTGAAACATTATGAAACGTCACTGAAGTTAATCCATATTAACAGTAGGAAAATGAAAAATAAAAACAAAACTTTACATGCCTTCAAAACCCGGAGTTAACTTTTGAAAACCCTACAAACAAAGTAACGTTCCTTTTTCTTCATCCGCCATGATGTATTGACTCACACTCGCTACACACCAAGTTCATTGTTCAGTCTCACATATCCCAAATGGTAAAATTTGCCATGTGAGAAAACCTTAACAAATACGTAGTTGATTTCAAAAAATAGTTTTATAAAAGCGAGCTTGTATATCTTCTTTATCATAAATATATTTGTGCAGAATTCTAATAGGTAAATAGTTTAATGCAATACTCTTGGAAAAATACGTTACAGTCAGCAAAACAACGGTTTGATTAAAAAAAATATATCAACCATTTATTTGGTCAAACCATAAATATCGTAATAGTTGAATTAACGGTCCAATGTTTGATTTGGCCGTAGTTGGTTTGAAACAGTAAAGTAAACCTCCACTTTATATATTTGGTTATTCAGACTAATCCTCCTTCTCAGTGTGCATGTCTCGCAAGATTTCGCCTTATTTGGCTGGAAAAGAGTTTAGTCATAAGTGCAAAATATTTTACATGTGAGTATGGAAGAATAAACAGTGATTATCAGTATACGCTGTTCATGATAAAGTAAGCATTTTTGAAATCAACCTTTGGAAAAAAAATCACTACCCGTTAACTGAACAGAAACTACCCCACCCAGAGGCATGAAGGCTCACAGTTAAGTCGGTAGTGATCAAGAAAAATAATTCCAAGTCTTAACGTTGTATTTCATGTGTAATGTTTAAATTTATGGCAAATCAAGTTTACATTTTTTTCATTATACACATTGTGATGGCCTACGCTCATTAAGACTTCGCCTAAGTTAACCTCGCCTTGGATTGCTGTTTCTACATTAGTCATGGACAATAGCTTACCTTTGGTGCGATAGGGCCCGCTGAACTGACCATCTCACTCAAATGGCGCATGATGCGCTAGTGTGCTGCTTCGAAGCTTCGCTTGCTGCCTCTTCCCTTCTCCTGCACGTCTCCATGACAAAGTGACGCCGGCGAGCCATGACGCCACCAGGAGACGTTTCCGCTTCGTGAACTTCGGAAATTGTTCGAGAATACGACGAGAAAATTGTATAAAAGGCTTGTATTCTCCCTTGCTAAGTGAGACAGGTCAGGGACTTAATTNAAAAAAAAAAAAGGGGGGGGGGGGGGTTGCTTCGCATAAATATTAAAATATGTGTAATCTCAATTTTTAATTATTTTGTATAATAGATATATATTAATTAATATTTATTGGTGGGGGATTTAAAGTAATGGGATTATAGTAAAGATTTTTAATCGATTTTGTATCCCACGTTGGGAATTGATATTTTTGTATTTCAAGAAAGAGGAAAATATATTAAAATGTTGTAACTACTATTTNGATTTTGTATCCCACGTTGGGAATTGATATTTTTGTATTTCAAGAAAGAGGAAAATATATTAAAATGTTGTAACTACTATTTTTTTTTTACTGTGCAAACCCAAAGTAAACTTTATGATATCCTTTGATGACACACTGGCGGTGGGTCTCTATTCCTTGAAAAACAAACATCTTCCTGAGGAACCAGAGACTGNTTCCTAGAGGTGGGTCCCGAGTTTGTAAACTTATATCAGATGAGTCGCAGCCCAGTCAACTTTGGGAACCACTGACATAGAGGTCCCCAACAATTTCACATTTTCACTTGACTGACGCATGACTGGCCCATGAAAATACAAGTTTTACATGTGGCGGAAGGATACCTAATGAGGTGAAAAGTAGATATTAAGCAGACCTTTCAAAAGTGCTCAGCTAACCGTGAACAGCGTGTAGCAGTGGCNTGAGTCCTATGTGCATGTATCGGCTGAAACCATCACAACATTAAATTACGAAATAGCATATAGGTAACACATAGAGGTCCCCAACAATTTCACATTTTCACTTGACTGACGCATGACTGGCCCATGAAAATACAAGTTTTACATGTGGCGGAAGGATACCTAATGAGGTGAAAAGTAGATATTAAGCAGACCTTTCAAAAGTGCTCAGCTAACCGTGAACAGCGTGTAGCAGTGACACACTGACCATACTTTCGAAAGTCTGAAGCTTAGAGTGAATATGGGATAGGGCGATCTCGCAGGTTGCGAGAAACGGTCTCCGTGTACCAACATTGCTTTGAGATGTTTATATATTTCCTGCAACCAATTTGTAATGCAAGTCATTAAATTCAAATTGGTAAAAGTATTCGATTCATATAAAAGTGCTTATCTTTTGAAAATTAACATATAAACAATCACATTCATCACTGTTGACCACGTGACTTTGACAGTTGTGTTGGTTTGGGGGAGGTCAAGGTTGGGTCCATGCGTAGGAGGCGAAGAATCGGTCTCCTCATCTTTAGTCTGTGGTCTGAAGTATAGTAAGAGTGGACCGTTATAGCCTAGGACCCCAAGCCGCAGAGACAGACCACGCCCCCTGGTCATTTTCTAGTACTCGCCTTAGGTACAACGGATATAAGGACGCTGGGAAGTATACAGTCGTCAGGGTCGCTGGCCTATTCGCGCGCAATCTCGGCGATATCCCCTTCTTGAAGGTGCACTGCCGCGTTCGTCGAACTCATTAATGCCGCTGGAAGACGGGAACTCTCCCTTTCTCTCTCTCTGTCTTTCTGTCTCTTTCTCTGTCGACTTGCCGACAGAACTTAAGTGGGAATACAAATAAATATGGAAAACAGGGCCATTGAAACCCCGTAATTTGGGTAGGCGTCGTTTTGTCAGTGAAAATCAATGGAGATAATTCTGCGCCGCGGGGATATTGGCTGGTCCGTGGCGGGAGGGGAGAGGCGGTAGGGATGGAGACGTGAGGAAGCGAGGTGGAGAGGAAGTCTTTGGAAGCGGTCTAAGTGAGTGTCTTGTGAGAAAATCTTTGAAAGGTTCTGCAGGAGGAGCAGCCGCCTGAAAGGGGGGTGAAGAAGAGGAAATCCAGTGGTGTGGGAAATAAGGGAGCGCAGAATGCCACGGGGGAGGGGGTTTGAGTGTGGGGGTGGCGCCCGCCTTACGGAACAGAAGACTCTGTGCGCAAAGGGATGGAAGTGGCTTGCCCCGGCTACTGTCTAGCTCTTGCTGATAAAATATTAAGCGCAGCGTCGAGCCCAAGAATTGCGGATAACAAATGTCAAGTAATAAAGCGAAAACTGCACGGATGGACTAGAGGGAAAAAAGGGTGGAGGGGGGTTGAGGTCCAGATGGGAAATAATAAAACGTAAAATGTCTAATTCTTTCCCCCTTCTTCGCGTCGGAGGGAAAGAGGAAATTTCATTAAAACTGTGTCTTCCTGGAGCTGCGCGCGGAGAAAGAAAGAAAAATTAATTTTTTCGTTTCTTCATCACAGTTTATGGGAGGAAATAATGTTAAGGTTATTCCCTCAGGTAGAAGTGCTCTTGCAACACCCTGAAATTTACAACAGGCTTCAGACTGTACGCTGCAGATGTGTTGTTCTGTGTTAATGCTTCTCAGTAGGTAAGTACCCTTCTCTTTTCATTTCGTAAATGGTAACTTCACAAATATCTATCGCTAAGCGGGGACATTTTGAATGCATCCAGAACTTTGCAATGTGCTCGTTTATTCCCTTACATTTACGTTTTCGCATTTTTTTCGTTTCGTACATTGTATCGTTTGATTGCCGAGTAGGTACCTCTTTTTTTTTTTTGTTCCTCTCCCAGTAGAAGGAATGAGCAAGACTGAGTATCACGCAGCTATTGGTTTTTCCATGTTCATAGGAAGTCAGTTCATCTGTGGACAGTGAGTACGTCTATTTATACCGTTATAGGTACAGTTGCACGGCTTGTTTGTTTCATGAAAGCTTCGGTTGAAGCCCCAAAGATGTCCTATTGTTTGTATAGTTACACATTTTAGCAAGATTAGGTTTTATTAAAACAATAAATCATAATTATGTCGGAAACAAAAACTTACCATCCTTTGCTTGATTTGGATTGATCACGTGTCTTACTTATTTCATAAAGTATATAATACATCATACCACTAAAGCAAAGAATAAGATAGCTCTCAAACACTTTTGCCTAATAGACAAAGTAGTGATATTGTAGATCATTCTAAGCGTATTTAATTATTACCGCAACGAGTAGAAATCTAATAAGCGTACAGGCTATTGCGATGCTATTACAGGCGCTGGTTCTGCTACCTTCAAATGCGTTTGCATAACTGTTCTGTTGTTACTTTTTCACAGGTTTTTTTTTTTTTTCCTCCAGTGCGACAATAACGGTTCTTTGCGCTTCCCCATGGACTGTACGAAAAAAATTATTTCGTGTTTTACGTTATATAGTTAACAGCTGTTCACGATAAACTGAGCATTTTTGTAAGCCGTGCTTCAGATCTAATTTTCTTCTCAGTTCATATTCTTCCACCATATGTAAAATTAACATTGCCATGGGCCCGCTAACTTTATTCATACGTCGACCAAGTGAAACAGTGAAATTATTTGAAAAGTAAATATTTTACAAATTGGTTAATTTTTACGCTTATATGCATTAAAAAAAACAGAAAGCAAATAAATAATTTCAGTGTATTAACAAATGTNTTTCGTGTTTTACGTTATATAGTTAACAGCTGTTCACGATAAACTGAGCATTTTTGTAAGCCGTGCTTCAGATCTACTTTTCTTCTCAGTTCATATTCTTCCACCATATGTAAAATTAACATTGCCATGGGCCCGCTAACTTTATTCATACGTCGACCAAGTGAAACAAAGAAATTATTTGAAAAGTAAATATTTTACAAATTGGTTAATTTTTACGCTTATATGCATTAAAAAAACAGAAAGCAAATAAATAATTTCAGTGTATTAACAAATTTATACATTACATTTTAAATTCCACTTTGAGACATGGGTCTATTTCCTATCCGCTATTACCAACTTTACTGGGAGCATGTCAGTCAGTGTGCCCGTTGAGAAATCTGCAGGTACGGGCAGTTACCTTTATCAAAGGTTGATTTCAAAAGGGCTCAACACCCGTGAACATCCTATAAGTAGGCCTACCTGTATTTCGCGAAAAGATTCTAGTACTTGTACTGCAAAACACATTAGATCAGAAACAATTTTGTGGTTGTAATGTCAACTTTGACGCATCTTACGTCTCTGCCAGCCATTTACGGACGTCCGTTGTCCGGGTTACTCAACTATGATTGGCCGAGTCGAGTATAAAATGTCTTAACACTCAGACACGTGGCCGATAGCCAAATTAAATTTGCGAGTGTGCTCGCACGAAGCCTGCGTTTAAATATTTCGCGAAAAAACAGGTGACCCTACCTATAAGCAGAGAGGAAGGTGATTGTGATATATTAGAATGCAAACCACTTTGTTACGAGATGCTCGTAGATTGACATGCTAAGAGTTGAGCGTGAACAATCACCGGTCCTGCCCCCCCCCCCC
>NQII01003557.1:147107-161077 GCA_002778355.1 Clitarchus hookeri
TCAGTCGATATTCCAATACATCGCGCGCCGGGGGAGAAAATATACTTAACAGCGGGTCTCTCCTCTTTGAGGCAACTTCTTACTTCACACTGCGCGGTGGGGTGGGGCGGGGATGGGCGATTGAAAGCGACAAAAAATTAGGGGAAGGGCTCTTCGTGGTAACTGAACACGCTGATGGGAAAAGCTGTGGAATTAGGGCATCTGGAATGTATTGAATACCGTAATTCACGTCTCTTTATCGGCATTTTAAAAATTACGAATATCGCACCTTTCGATGGAAATTTATTTCCTGAAACTTTATTCGTTGAATTCCTTGCCAGCTACTACATTTTAGAGCCGGTTTTCTTTCAGAAAAATATAGAAGAATGAAGTTGATTATCACGTATTTTTATTAGTTATCCTACACGATTCGTTATGGTCGGAGGCCATTGTGAGCAGCGTTGGTCACCTTTAAGGCCGTGCTACAATGAACCGATACTCTGCAGTGTATGCTGACGGTTGCAGTGCTGTTCCCTCAGTTACTGGATGCTACAATGAAATGCTGATCATCAGCTGGGGGCGTAATTCTTGTAGCCCGAAATAGGTGGCAGAACGATCGTAGAGTTTTTTTATTATTGTTTACATTCACTACGCCAATATTTATTTCATTTAAATTGTTCACCTCCTTTTACACAACAATGTATTTTAATGCAGTTTTTGTTTTTAATATTTTTACGTATATTGGAACTCGTTCACTTAATTTGGTTCCATGGAAGTTGAAGATATGTTTAGTTAATGGGCTTTTTAATGTGTATAACTGCTTGCCATACTAATTTGTTGCAACTTGGCATCAAAATCTGTTCGCGTCACAAATAAAATAAATATTTAATACTTCAACAGCGGTGTACTCGCTTCGATAATTAATATACAGGATTAGTATAAAAGAATACCCCAACTTTGAAGGTCTATAATATCAAAACCAAACAACCCACAACCTTGATTGACCAATCAAATGAACCGTGAAAGCGTGAAGTTTGTTTAACATGTATTCATTAATGTTCAATGTGACCACCACGAGCGGCCCTAACGACATCTACGCGATAATCAAACTCATTCCACACTCTTGTTAGTATGTCCGGTGTTACGGTTTGACAGTAAAAATACAAATGTGTTGGGCAGTGAGCGGTCATAAGCAAGCTTATTTCAATTTGAAAACGTTACATATTTTAAGAGTGAGCTGTTATTAAAAGGAACTTTGTACTTTTCCCTTTCCCTTAAGGTTACTACGCAGGAAAGCCTAAAAGTAAAATTTTAAACCACATTTTCTTTTTTTTTCGATTCAGATAGCATATATACGTAAATAAATTGTGTAAACCAACATTTTGCGAAATCCAGTTTTACGACAGCATATTAAAAGAAAATGTGTGGAAATATTTTGTTGTATTTCCACTCTAGTATGTTTTAACACAATACAAATCGGAAAATTTTACACAATTATATTGATTTTATGAAAATTGCAATTATACAATTTAGTTACTAACTAGACGGAATAATCCAGTACTCGTGCGACACCGGTGCTCTTTGGCGGCCAAATGTCTAGTTGCCAAACTAAAAGCATTAAGCCTCCCAGCCAGAGTGGAATAAACTTTACTCCAGGCCACGCCATTTAACTTCTGTGTAGTTACATATTCTGTGACTGGAACATCCCTCTCTGGTGCGCTGTGTGTGAAAGTGTTCCTTAGCAGCATCCAGCGGGCCGTAAATCTGTCAGTCTGCCGCCGCGCGTCTTACAGATGGCGTCTCCTCCCCTCCCGTGCTGCGCCTCGACGTTTAACTAACCACATGTGAAATTAAACCGGTTTAAAACTGTCGCCAGACCTCTTAAATCAACGTCTGTAACGAGCCAGGAGTTTGGGGCACGGCACTCCTCTGGCCCCCATCATGAAGGGGATTGAACGTTTCGTTGGATATCGGCGATACCAGTTTGCTGTAGCTGGTAATGCATCCTTAGTACTTGTTACACCTCCACACTCGTTCCTAAAACGTTAGCGGTTTGCAGGATTCCTTCTCATATTTAACCCGGTACGGTCTTTCTGCATCCTCCGCAAAGTTTTTATTTCTATGCTTGACTCGTTGCTTAGCAGTAGACCTATTAAAAATCCTTGTGTACAAATGTTACTAGTTTCAAGCATGTTGAATTAGCCAGCTTTTCTTCGTTTCACACATTTGTCTTATATTTTTTTTCTTGAAATATGCCCAGATGAAGTATAAATCAATGGTGATTTCCACAAAAATATTACAGCAGATTCCAGTAAATTGTCAGTGTTCTCTTACTTTTTTAATGACAAAAACGAAGTGCTGAAATTACTTAAATGCTCCATTAGAAATGTATGTACAACAGTATTAATTGTAATATGCCAGAATTTGTGGGTTTCGTACATTGATACCGTGGCCACGTCTGTAAATGAGATAATGGGCGAATTACAGTTTTTGACTACATACAGCATGTTAATAATTCCTTGGCTCCTAGAGAGTTTTGGCTATTTCCGGTTTATTTGTACGTTGCGTGGACAACCATTATTCGGAAATAAATTAATGGGTCATTAACAAACCAAGGCATGGCATTGCTATGAGTTACTGCATAAAATTCTTCGTTGTTGTTAATATTGTAATTGTACCTTCCACTGTTACGTAAATCCCGGCAATTTTTTTTAATATTCAGAGGGCCAATTGAAATAGGGAAATACACTAAAATCAACAATCCACAAATATACATTGGAAGAGTATAGTGCATAGGGAATAAGAGAGAAGAAGAGAGGGCAGTGTGGCCTGCCACATCGCTGAAGAATCTCACACTCATCAGTAAGCAAGCAGGTTTGTTGGACATTGCACGGTGACAAGCTCCTCTGCCACCATCACAGAATCTGTACATAAACACCATGTTGGCGTACACTGCATGTGAACACATTCGTGGCATCTTACATAATTGTCAGCCGGCGCCGATTCTCAGTAACCGAGACAAATCAAATCAGTATTCTTCTAGTTTCTTTTCGCTTACTTCGCGGGACACTTATGTTTATCGTTTGTCACTAGAACATACCGACTATGGTTGTGTGTTGTTTTCCAGCAACTGTAGTCAGTGGATAAAGTCCAATTAAATTCCGATTACATAACAGACAGTAGTGGAACAGTGCAACTTTAGTAACTGAAATCAATAATAGCAGTTATGAAGTGTATAAAATTTTCAAATCAAAGGGATATAGTTGCTAGATGCGATTTCTGTGTGGGCGTGTGTGTAGAAGTTTTATCCTGATGAACTGCGTATTTCAAAATAATTGCTGTCTTCAATTTTGACGTGCCGATTGATAATACATCGTCAAAATAAGCATGTTTTCCCGTCACGAAATTTAATGCTGAACGCAGTTGGCAGCATCAGTTATTTCCAAGTAGCCATTGGGAAGGGTCACATCTAGTGACTTTTACCTACTTGCAAATATATAATTTACGCCCTGCGCATCGTCCTACGTGATCTACAGGTAAGTCGGAGGCGTGCGAAGACGTTGTAAGTACCTGGTGCGGTGCGTTGCGAAGGAAACCCGACGGATTGCTTCCGGCCCGTCGGAGCGCTCTCCGCAAAATCCACGCGGCTGCCCACTCGTTGCGTCGCATTTCTCCTCCGCCCCTCATCCCCTCGAATACGAAGCAGTGGCGTGTGGTGAAGTGTTGCGAGGTCAGCTAGTGCTTGCTCACTGCTGTACATTCTCGGAGCACGCAGCAGGAGCCAGTAGCCCACCGCGAATCCTAGGGGAAACTGAAATGCATCCCGACCACTCGCAAGCGAGCAGCAAGGGACCCATTACACGCGTCCTGTGGCGTCACCTGCCGAGCTACGTTTTAGTGGCGGGAGTGTAAGCCAGCAAGCAACAGTGTACAGCACAGAGCTAACGCCAGCTTTACCTTGCAACGGTTCACCACACGCCACTTTACCGAATACTTACGAGAGCATGCGTGCTGCATGTGACGTCACGGAGAAGCGCCAGCGACATGCAAGATGGTTTGAAAATGTTCGGGACTTTTGAACGGGAGCGACGACCAGAATATTAGGATGTGACTTCCTACTTTCGAGGAGATAAGCAAAAAGTGACTCAAAACAGTCAGCATTCTCGGAACTTTGTTCCATTGTATGGTCAGAGGAGGAAGGGTGGGGGGGATTTTTTTAGCTATTTGATAATAATGAAAATATATGGTTTCATATATGTTTCTTACGGGGTTTCCGTTTAAAAAAATGTAAAAAATTGTTAAGGACTCAAGGGTTTGTATTTTTTTTGTAGTATTTTACGGATTTTGTACTATTTTTTGTACAATTATTCAATTTTGTATAACCTTTGTGGTCGCATATTTTAAAAAATTTTGTTAAGTATTTTTATAGGGTGATATTTATATAGTCTATTCGCGGTTTCTTCACTTTTTTTTTTAATAAAACCTTTGAAAAAACACACCATATATGGCGTATTTGGTTATATCCTAAATATGTCATATATCATTAGCGTTTTCTACTTGTGGTAACATAAGAGTACCTTATTTTTGGATAAATGTAACCTTTAGATATATTTTATCTGTCAATTATTATATATTTTTCATTTATAACTAATATGAATAAAAGCAGTAACAAAATACGTGTGTTGGTAATGCCTAGTAAGAAATCATTCTTATGCCAAATATGATTATTCTATGTGCGCACGAATGCGATGCGTTGGCCCTCTGGTGTAATTTTCTAAACTTTTTTTCATATGAGGCAGAGGAATATCCTGTAAGTAGTACTTCAACAGGGCTTCAGAAAAGTTGGAAGTAACTGTGAATGGAGTATAAAAGCATATTTTAAGCCCCAAATATATATCTGAAATCAACAAGATAAAATGTATCAAACTTTTACAAACCTTACACACCTATCTCTCTTTGCTGCCTAACGTGGAGTAATTTTGTATCTACTTAGTGAATTAAATTTTCCACCGAAGGAAGGAGAGATGAAATTGCTGTCTCGTGTGTCGGAAACCTTCCTGCACACTATTTACAGGCAATAGATTTTGTAGTGGTTGCATGTATTTCCTAAAATTAAAACACATTTGCATCAAGGTGTCCTGTCTTAAACATTTACTGTATAACTAAATTTCTTGAGACACTTAACTAAAAAAAATCGAATTAAATTTTCGTGATAAATCTGCTGCTATGAATATGTGTTATTAAGTTACACTAAGTTATATACGGCCACAATTTAAACTTTTAATCTTCAACGGTATATAGAAGATAATTAATTATTCTGCTTTTAACAAAATTGTATAAGCTGTTCACGGTAATGTGAGCACTTTGTAAGGATGTACTTAAAAGTACCTTTGAGCTTATTTTTATCATTTGGCCAGTTAATATAAAAATTGCCATGTGAGTAATAAACACATTTGGTATATTTTAGAGTTCTCGGAAGTTAACATGTGGGGCCAGAATAAAATACTTTTTTTGGTTATTATTTTTGCTGAGGGGCCTTAAAAAGTGTTGAAGAGGATAATTATAGACTATAATAAATTGAAATAACAGATGTGTATTATATCATTGCGGTAATTCACGATGCCATACCAGGCAGTCAAAACTGTCTTGTAGGCCTACTTAAACTACCCTAAAATTCGTCACAAACTCATTCTGCGTGCGCTAGTCCTCTTTTTCTCAAATTACGCGAGCCTTAATGGGGTTTGGAATATTCGTGGTGTGCACTAGTTCTTGCCGGGGGATGATTAATGAGACCCGTGTTTACGTTCATCAAACTAGAGTTGCGTCCAATACGAGCCCATTAACGGAGCGATCGCTTTCCGCGGCTTTGTAAACAGCCGAGCGAACGAAGCCAAACAGCGTAATAGCCACACGGGAGTTGGCGCGACGGAAAGATTAGACGTAACCGGCACGGGAAAGGACGGATAGACCGCCATCAAATTTGCGCTGGCAGTTGACGTATTCTCCCAGCCTTCTACGCTGCTAAATTTAAGCGGTAAAAGTTTTCTGATCGCCTGGAATTTACTGCGAAGTAGTGAAAAATTTCTTTGGCTGGCTTCACTTTAAATCACACAGATCACTACAGTTAGTGGATTAGAGTTATTTCACGGTTATTTGTGCATTTCTGAAAATACATTTCTTCCCTTTTTTTGCCCATCGTATATTTTTTCCACAGTATAAAACAGTTAACATTCCTATTCTGTTAATGACCCAATAAATTACACATAGATGCGTTGCTGTTTCGCCAATTCTTTTTTTTTTGTTAACAAAAATAATTATTCCACTGGCTAACAAGTGTAACAGTGCAATTTTGACAAGACGTTCAGATATGGAAATACCTCCCCCCCCCCCCCNTGGAGACAGGGCTAACTTTAATATTATTTGCAGAGTTTTATTTCATATGAAGATTCAGTTTACCGCCAAACAGATGCAGGTAAGTTGACGGTGATTTATAAAAACGAACAATTAATTTTACTGCCATTATGTGTTGTTTCTCAGTACACACCACTTGTTTGCTTATCATTGGCAGCTCATTGAAGTAATCTTCAGTGAGTAGATGCTTACCCGATGAAGTCACTGACTCAGTGTTGGGTGTAGCATGTCATCAGAACAGTGAGCTTATCTGATCGTAGTGTTTTGATACAGACAATTAGCATTGCTAGACAAGGGTGTGCTGACATTTTCGGACAGGGCTGGAGTAAAATTTACGACCAAGTAATAAATTTGAATTATCTTTAAATATTTATTTGTGTTTAAATATTATTATTACTCACCTAAAACAATAACTATATGACAGTTCAAGGGAAAGATTTGTATAATTGTATAAATTAAATATATTTCATATATTTTGAAACACTTGAGTTATGAAAGCACATCAAACCTGTAACTAGTGAAACGTATATTGTGTATATTCTCAAAGCTCCAAATGAAGCCATTTCCAGGAACAGCAGTCGAAATAAACCAGAGGAATATTTTTGCAAAATTTAGAAATATCAGATTCATTCAAAATCGGTATACATATTTAGCAAAATGCTATTTGCATAATGGAAAAACTTAATATTAATTCAATCGTCATGCCATGTAAGTCATACAGTTCAGAATACTGTTGCGTAAAAAACTTGTGAAAACAAACCTGAATTTATAACACGTATTATTAATCGTACTACTGATATCACGTTTCTTTAATTCTTAAAATATTGATACTTCAATTCATAAGTACATATGTCGACTGTCCGTGAATGAATATTCAAGCTAATATAATTTCCAGTAAATTGAAAACAGAATTAATACATATTTAATTTTTTGGTCTCCCCAAGAACTCTGGTACGAAGCATTACGGAAATAACTGGCAACTTCGCCAGTTCACGTTTCCAAACTTATCGCTGCATACAAATTCTAGGAATAAACATGCGTGGCTGTGAACAGAATTGCACTGTTGCGTCCACACAGGCATTTGTTATTCCTGTCACCACGCGACGCATTTCATACCGAAACTGACTCGCGGCGATTTCATTTATTATGCGGCAGTTTGCAGTTTCGAAATTGACCGCGCTTTCCCAGCTCACTGTAAACTAACAATGTAACGTTTAATACTTAAATTAACGCTACCTGTTTGCTCCCAACACGCGCTTTCATATAGCTTTTTGCTTACGTTGGAGAGGGGGGGGGGGAACATTCATTCGTTTTTTAATGTTTGGTTGGTGAGCGCACGCGTAATTATTTTGCAAGTAAAGCATGACTAATAATTCTGCCGTATAACTTGGTAATCACAATGAGGCATCGTTAGTTCATCAGTTTCGAAGTTTCTTGCCAGCATGAATTATGTGCGCTCTACAGTTATTTACTTACTTTCTTTAAAAAAAATGTTTGTTGGATTTATTTATGCTGTTAAGCTTAAAAAAACCAACGTATCAGCACGTGCATAGGCCTAAATGAATATCCGATTCTCTAACTCAGATTTCATCTCTTACAACGAAAGTTGGCGTCCCATCCATCTACATTACCGCGGAAGGCTTTCATTACTTTTAAAGATGACCCCGGGAGCTCCGAATATCTTTCGCCAATGTTTTAAATCTCAGTGATAGTCATGAGCGTTCTAAAAACCCCAAGATTAAACTAATCGATTACCGAGGATATTTATTACTCTCTTCATACGCAGAGGCGAAACAAGATCTTATTTTGGTTTTTGTATTCGATGGCATTTGCCCGGAATCTAGATGAGAAACCATTTCTATAAAAACCACCCTAAATTGCAACAGACCTTGATCAAACCCATTGTCCCCTAAAACGAGTTAGAGAAGGGAACCAAAGTTCAAGAGATATGTTAACACTAAGTTCGACATATGATTAAATTAGTTGGAATTTTCTTTGTGGTCATTGTGCAAGAGAATTAAAATCACTATGACCGAGGTGGCCAATTTTTACCCATGGTAATCACAATTTATTACTCGCCAAATATACCTAACTAAAGTATGATTATTCAGGTATTACCATGTTTCCATAAAATTAATATAATAAACTATTAGGTTGTGCAAGGTAGTAATACAAATATTAGCTACATAACTACACCACATCTGTGCTGCTTCATGTAGGAGTGCATTTTAGGTGTAGTTTCTATTTCGCAATGCTACGTCAAAACTGACACACTTCTAATTGGGGAGAGAAGAGTTGGTACAGACGTTGCATATATTTTTTGACATATCCGGTATGGAATTTACACCTGGATAGCCACAGAAAAAATTTGGCTCCCTCAGCGCTAATTGTTTTATGGTATCATAAAAAAATATATCCTATTCTTAACTATGTATTTCAAAGCATTGTTTGTCTAACATACTGTTTTACCGGGGAGATATACAAAGACAATGTTGACACTTAACACTAGTTTCAAATCTTACGCTACATAACTCTCTTCTTATGATTTTTTGACATACCCTATTCTTGAAACTAGATTTCGGCTAAATTCTTATGAAATCAACTGCAACAACTTTACAGCCAAGATGGCTATTTTGAAACCAACCTTGGAAAGTAGTCACCGGCCGAAACGTTATGCGTTGTAGTGTAAGTACTCACAGAAGTATTTGTAGTGTTAGCAGCGAATTAGAAAAGTTAATGACGTGTTTTAACAGCACTTAGAATTGTGACTTATAAAACCGATTCATTTTTGCTTTGAAACGTAACAGTTGGTCAAACTTTAATATTTAGTTTGTCAATGCATGACTTCTAGTCACGAGGCCCACGTCAGCATATTTACATGAGGCGGAAGGATACATAGCGGATTGAGAAAAGGAAAGAAGCCTGGGTTTGAAAAGTATTGACTCTTGAACCAGTTAAATGTGTGGTACCATTTTCGACAAGACATAAACACAGTTAAATCTTCATTGACAACAACAATTACTTTGAGAGCCTTGCGAACATTACTTTTCTACTATTATAAATTCAAACTATTTTTACACGGTCTAAAAAGCTAAGTAAATTATATTTAAATAGTATTACTTTGTATTGATTCTCTCCGGTAGCTGCGCTGTGCAGAATTTTAAATTTTGGATCACTTTCAGATTGTATATGTAAAGTACAAAATTGTTCTTAATAATTTGATTATAATGTAAAGAAAAAGTGTTGATGGTAAAATTATTTTCAGAATACTAAAGTTAATAATAAAGAATTAAAAAAAATATTGTAGTAAACTTTACGCAGAAATTTTTGTTGACATATTTCTGTTTGCTGATAAGATCATTAAATAGAATCAATTTATAGTGTGTACACATACGTATATGTATACATGCAGTTAAATTCATTGCGTTTAGTGTAAGTATTGTTTATGATCAAACGATCATGGAATGCATTCCAAGACCTCATCAGATAACTATAACTAAACGCATTTATTGGGATAATAATTCTAATTAAATGCATTTATTTTTACGTCGGTAAACATAGTAGTTACTTATTGTGAGGATACGATATAAAGCTAAATGTTTTATTTAAAACCTAGTTCGTAGCTCAGTATGATTTGTGAAGAACTCGACTGTATAATTTAATGCACCATGCAGTTAATTTTTTTTTTGTATATGAAGCTATATTTGTCAGAGTGCAAGAAGAAAGTAAGAAGTCTTAACTAGGGACTGTGGCATGCAAGCGTCTTTTAAGATATTTTATTCCTCGGACATTACAACTGACGAGCGTTAGGCGTCAACCAGAATCAAGAGAATTCGTAAATGCTGTTATAAAACGTGCACTGTTACCTAACGATTTGTACTTTGCATGCATAATTTTACAAGACCGCTTGTCATTTATTTTCAATCAGTAGAAAACTAAGTTAAGAACTGCAGCTAAGGACTGCAAGTTCAATATCTCATTATGATTTAATTTAGAGGCCCTTTTGAAAACTTCCTGGCTTTGTCCTCAGTGTTTTCTTTTAAGTGTTTGAGAGAAACTCTCACCACGAAGGTGTTGCAGAACTTAATGGAAAGAGTGATGTGACGTGTCTCAGGCCGTGTCTCAATTTTAAGAATACTCTTTCGAAAGAGCACTCTTTCGCACAACCTGGCGAGAGCACTGCTTCGCACTCTGTCACGCTCTCGCCCTGTGAAAATGGGACAACCACTCCCTTGTTTCTCTCCGACGTTACTCACACAGCTGATGCCAAAAGACGGGAAATCATGTTTAGCTAAAATCACGGCATAGTTATTGTAAATAACATGTGCTAAAAATAATTAACAAATAGCTATAGCACTACCAGCATACTTACAAGCGCATAAAATACAATGATTTTGGTTTTATACATTAACGTCATGTTGCAGCATAGTAACAAAAAAAAAGGGACTTTGTCAGAAATTCTTATTTATATTTTTATAATTACGTGTTACGTCGTTGATTACAACAGTCGAAATTATTCACATACAGTTAAAATGCGACCTTGTTTTGGCCCAGTAAGCTACTACAGCCTTATTCATACACGGAAATAAATTAAACAAAGATGGCGCGTGGTCAGAGTGTGCGAGAGAGCGCCAGTGAGTATACAACTTCGTGCTGTCGCTTTGCTCTCGCTCTTTCCCGCTCTCTCCGACAAATTGAGACGACCAGAGAGCGTTCTCTCTGACGTCATAATGACGTGTCGCGAGAGCACGAGAGCGCTCTCTGGGCCAACTGACGATGTGGCGAGCCAGGGAAGAACGATAAAGAGAAGGGGCCTTTTACTAATGTGATTGTAGTTTCCTAGAACACTACATCTGCCTGCGAAGAGAGCCAAGTTATTCGCTATCCTCCCTCGAGTTAGTTTTCTCCGCGTGACTCCCCACAACTTTGAAATGTAAGGCTCGAAGTGTTTCTCGTGCAGACGAAGTTCCGGGCCACGGATCAGCTTTCAAGAGGCAAGGTCGAAAACTTTAAGACGAACTGTATTTACGTAGTTGCTAATGCGAAAAGCTTCCGGTATTTACAGGAGGATACTGCGGCAGCGAACCGGAAATCAGCTGGTACGCGCCTCGGTGCGTTTTCCTGTGAGCTGAGGCAGAAATGATCCAAGATGCTACCTGTCTAGTCGTTAAACACGCGGTTCAATGTCATCAAGTGTAAGATGTACACATAAGCTTCAATTTCACCTCGTAGCTGTAATGCATAATTAACCCTCGCGTTATTTGCAAAATATCTTGAACTTGGTGTTAATTGATTGTGAAGAGAGCGGACTTCAATCGTCTATCAAATCTGAACTATTTAATTAATTTAAATCTAATATATTCCTATTAAAGGTTTTTTCACTGTAAATAGCTTTGTTGTATTACAGGATATTTCCATTAGACTGTGTTCTGATTTTCCAAGTAGATACGTCAAATAAATATAAATTGATAAAGATTAATTATATTAATTTATTGCTGACGTTATTTGTGTTAAACTGAATGCACTTATTTTGAAATAAATTGACATCACTTCACTATTGTCGATAAATCATCCAACTTTTTAAACATTTTATTTATTAGAAAATGTTTTTTTATTAGTTTTAAATAACTCCTTAATTTGGCAATTGCAAAGTCTTGCATGTTATACGAGTTCAGTGTTATAGCCGACTTTGGCATAAGGGGATCTGGGATAGGTGTGAGGCGCCATCTTAAATTTCCGTTTTTCCTCTTTCTTTCATTTTTTTCTCATAGTTTCCCTTTTCCCCCCTTTAAATTTCCCGTTTTCCGTCAAAAAGCATCGATCGCCTCATTTGCAAAAAAACGAGAACCCTNAAAACTATCTATTGCAATGATTTGGGGGGCTCGTTTTTACCTGTGAACTTGACCTTTGACCTTGACCCTGTACACAGTGACCTTGGATGACCTAGAATCCACGAAATTGTGTGCGCGGTTAAAACAAGTATGCGATTAAGTTTGAGAGCAAGCAGAACGACATGAGCAGCGAGTTATGGTTACCTCCTTTTTTCATAAATAAATATATATTTAATTAAATTTTTGTGAAGTTTTTAGTATTTTTGGATTTTTTAGGGGGGGTTTAGAGTTAAGGGTCATGTGTCTTGGGTTAAGTATATTGGGTCAAGGGTCCTTTACTATAATACATTGTGAGGTTTAACTACTGTTCATTACTCTGTACCACAATAACTGTGCATACCCAGTCTGTGTTTTTATTCAAATAACTCCAGTAATGGGCAGGGAATTTGGTTTTAAAATGTTGATCTCGAACGTGTTTAGTAAACAGCAAACAATCTGTGATGAACTACAGCCGTGTTGAGCTTACAATTTTGAACAATGAATAACAATTGCTCCAAATCGGGGAAACTTGTACTGCAAACTGGTGCAAACTTCCACTTGAATCGCTGAAATTCCGCTTTATTAATCCACTCACTTGATTTAACTAATCTAATAATGACTCCACACGATAAATTGTAAATTTCGGTGCCTCGGACCCCAATTACCAGCGCACGTCTATTATTCTTAACTGACTGGGATCACTTTCCCAACTTAAAGCTCGGTGAACGCTATAGATAATTTCGTATTTAATTCCTTCTTAAAAATTGTGCAAGTGCTTGTAGGACCGTGTGATAGGAAACTGCCGTGATAGCAACGGTAACTCTGTGCTTAACATGCCCTGTTTTTCATAGCAGAATATACTTTATTTTGCGCTTGCACAGTATACCAGGAAACCTACAACAGCTGCGTCAAAAAGGGAAAGGAAAAGTTTGTCGTTTTTTACTGAAGAACTTCTGGCATTTCAACGGATGTTTTATTTCGGTACGGCTGCAAACGTGACTTTTACACTTTTTCTCCTTTATGCTTTGGAACTCGTAGTTGAACAGTGGTTATACACGTGCCTTTGTAGTTGTGCCACAGAATTCTGAGAGTAGAGGATTCCAGGATAGTTTCAATACTCTGTTAAGTACAGAATCTAGTAGATATTAATCGAGCCTACCGGTCTTCACCATACACTTATGATGAGGTAGAGCGATCTCGCTGGCTGCGCTCACCCAATCTTCGTGTCCTAACTTTGAAATGATTTTCTGCCAATACGACTAGCAAAAACAGCGTGGATTGGATTTGAGGTTAGAATACTATTTAGCAAATAAGTTATTTGAGATGTTTTGACACTTTCACTTATAATGCAGTTTGACTGAATTCAGAAGACGAATAAGCGATCTACCTTATCTTTAGTCAATGGTCTTGGCAGTGTTGAGGTGCCAGTTGTCGGAATCCGACACCAGACGAACCGCCACGGGCGACTGGTTCCTCGGAGGTGCAGTTGGAGCGCGTTCCGCTCGGAAAGGGCCGCCTGCATCTGACGTTAACAGTAGGGCGCAGGAGAAGCCGAGTTCGCTTATCTCGAGCCCGAGGTTCATTGTGAGCGCGCGGTTGTTGTTCTGACAGCGGGCGATGCCTCCAGTACCCAGTAATTGAAGATGAAAAGGCAGACGGGAAAGAGGGAAAAACGGCGGGGTGGAAAAGGCTGGCATGTTCAGCAAGCCC
>NQII01003557.1:167620-222977 GCA_002778355.1 Clitarchus hookeri
CACACACTCCTCACACACGCTCTCCAGCTTCCGCATCATAGCAGGCAAGCCCGTTTTCATTTTTGTCTTGGGGCGCGGCGGTTACCTCCCTGGTCCACTTCATCCGCGAGGGGATTAACCAGGGATTAGCGGTGCGCTGGCGAACACGTGCGGACCTGTTCGAGAGACACGGAGAGAGAAAGCGAGATAGAGAGAAAGAGATAGGAAGATAGCAAGAGATAGAAATAAAGATAGGAAGATAGAAATAGAGACAAAGAGTGTGTGTGTGAGATATATATATATATATATATATGTGCGCTCGGGAATGATTACTGCTTCGCACGCGCGTGACGAACATAGTTTGCAGTTGTTTCTCTCGTTGTTTTGAATCGAGTATAAGCTATACGCGGTTTCTTCCTACTTTTTGAATCCTGCCTTAGAAAAAAAAATCACCCCATGTATGGTGTATTTGGTTCTTTAATAACGATGCCACGCAACACACAAGCTTTTCATAATTCTGTTAACATAAGCGTGACTTGTTTATCGTTAACTTAAACTTTTACTTATATTCTCTCTATAAAAAAATTAATTTTATTTATAATTAATGTGAAAGTGGGTGTGTTGGTAATGTCTAGCAAGAACTAGTTTTTATGTAAAATGGCGAACGAGTACAATGAAATGTCCGTTTAGTGTAATTTTCTAAACTTGGTTAAGCTTTGCTTGCACGATGCGGAGGAGTATCCTAAAAGTAGGACTTCAGCAGGGATTCAGAAAAGTTGTAAGTAACCGGGAATGGACTATATGCAAATTTATTCACTAACTTCCAGGCTGTACACAATGTTCCTGAAGTCACGTTCACGGCCTTCGTCACGTGAATCCTGGCTAAAAAGGAAAGTGAAAATAATAGTGGAAAAATTCCTGTCTACTATGTTTGCTTGCACAATTTGGGAAGACTATGGAGGAAGGAATAGTTTTTATTGTTTAATACTCTCGTGGCTAATTGTGTGTCGTTACATTAGACTCTTTAAATAGTTAACTATTATGTAAGCATTTAGAACTCGACCGTTTTTTTGTACAAAACAATTTTACTAATTTATTTACGATTTTGAGATTATCTTCAGTACTTCTTTTTTACACTGTTTATTATCTGCTATAACAGAATTAGATACAATACAAGGTAACATATCGACTGCATGGTTTGAAATAAAGTCAATTCTGTCCCCTCCCCCTCCTCGTTTGTGCAAGTAAACATTTTAAATGACGGTCGTGGGTGCGAATACTCGGACATAATTTAATTGTTTGCTGTTAATTTAGCATTATTTTACGTAGAGATATTATTGGGTTGAGTGCGCATTTCATTCTGAGTGCTAACCAATCTTAAGAGTCCAAACATTGTACTTTTTTTTCCCCCCATTAGACTTACAACTTGAATTGAATTCGAGGATGAAACACAGTTTACGTAGATACGTGCTTTGTAATGCTAGTACACTTTTTCTGAATGTATTTTAATGTAACAAGAATATATTCAAGAAATATAACATATTTATTAATAAACGCTGATATGTTGGAAAACAAAATGTAAAAAAGTCCACGTCTTTGTTTGAAAACTGATTTTATTAGCTCTGCTGACATACGCAAAATACGTACGTTTTTCTACCGGGTGTTTTTAAACAGCACCAAAAAACTCCAGTAGGTTATTTCTCGTGGAAATACAAGACGAAAATGTATGTACATTTCCCCTCTAAAGTGATTTTTAATGGAACTGTGTGACCCCACAAAATCCTAATTTAGAATGCCTTCCCGCATGTGCGTATTGCCTACCTGTCGGGCAACACACATTCTGTTTTGACGAATCATAAATTTGTGTCAGATTTGATTCTCAAAGGATATTCAGGCGGAATGACTCAAAGTTTAAATAGGATAAAACTGAAGTTTTACCTGAGAGTGTTCCGACAAGATCACCTTGCAACAGAGGGTTCTTAGTGACCACCACACCACACTGTCACATGTATAAAACTCGCCCCCAACCCCACAACCATGTCAGTCATGATGAACATACATTGGAGGCGAATAAGAATGATAGCAAAATGTGGAGAAGTAGCAGCCTTATGATATTCAGTTTAAGTGTGTGACTGTAGAAAGTAAAAAAAAAAAAAAGAATTAATTTCCTGTTTTACTTCTAATTGTGGGGTACTTCTCTTTTTTGTTTTCCTCCGCCCCAAGAATAATATAAACGATTTTCAAAATCAAATAGCTTTACAAAATTTATGCAAAAATTATATTAAAATATTTAGAGATTTAAATTATTTAAAAAATTTTAAAATGTTGTAAAATTTATGGGTTACAATAATAAATGTGCCGTTACGAAAATATATAGTTACAGAAATATACACAATTACTTAACTGGCACCAATTTACCCCAATTTACAATGTACTACATTCCCAAATGTACATGTCTCGAGCGAGACCAAACCCCTTAGGTGTGACCTTCCCCCTAGCGTCCGCCGTCGCTTAGTTTCCAGGGCACTTATAGTGAAGTCTTCGCAGCAGCCGTCCACCCCAAAGTTGTGGATAATATCCTCGAAACGGAAGCAGATCTTCGTCCAATCCAATTGAAAGGCGGTGCTGACGTCACAAGGCGACCCCCTCTCAGTCGGCTCTAGGTGGTAGGAAACGCCGCGCGCTCAGTATAGTTCCGGCCTTCATCCAATTACCAAGCACCCGCGTCGTGGAGTCTAACGCCTCCTCGGCTGCCGTCCACGGACGTCTTTGAAAACGTAAGTACCCATGACCGGCGTGAGGCTGCGTAACTCAGTTATAACCTTTTTTTGTCAATTTAGACGTGCTAATTAAAAATATGTCTTTTGTAAATCGCACGCATCACGGGGTCACAAAGTTTAATCCAAAAATAAAACTCCAACATCGATTTTGACCATGAAAGGGGATGATATTGCCAATCGCGTTTTCAGAGGTGAAAAATCTCTGTCCTAAAATTCTGCAAAACACCATTCACTGATTTGTTGCTTAATCGCAAGTAGTTCATGATATTTTGTACGAAAAGCATTTTAAAATTGGTTGGGGCGGATGGAGTATAACTTCCCTTAAGGGCAAGAGTGATACATATATTTTCGTCTTATTGTTTCGTAACGAAAACAACCAGCCGTATTTTGTCGGTGTTGTTCAGAAACATCTGGTTTATCATTTTAATATATGGGATGTTTTTGGTTGTGGCGCAAGTTAAGTTGCTAAAACGCAAAACCTAGCCACCTACCTTCTATAATCCCAACGTCTGATTACATCTACAAAAAGAACTTTCTTTCCAGGCTGTATTAGCTTTAAAAACGTGTGTTCTTATATCACCAATATTTGGGATTTTAGCTTAAAAATTGGAAATAATTGAAAAAACAATATGCTATCAAATATTTTGATACTCTGTTTATTCTGGCTTTTTAAAATTTTCGAGTTTCAATGGACAGTGTTTAACTTCTTTTGTTGTGATGTAGTTCTAATAATGTTTTTGTTTCGTTTTAAATCATTTTTAAATGGGCTACTCCAGTTTATGCAAACTTGGAACACAAAATTACAATCACTCCCTACCTTTTTTTAATTATGTTTTGGAAATTTATTAACCTACATTATTAAACTCTCCGAATTTTACATTTTACTGCTCTTTTAGGTCCGTCCAAATATGGCTGAGTTCTGAGCATTGCATAAATTGACAGCCAGATGATAAATAAGAAATCAAGTCTTTCCTGGTATTTTAAACATCTTGATGAAACGTTCACTGTACGAGTTGTTCTTCTGGGCCACATAATCTCTTTGCAGGCAGCATGGGGCAAGAGAGGCAAGTAACCGGTAGACCTACCGCAAAACACTATCTATAAAAGAGTGTAATATTTACAAAATAATATTTCCTGCCAGCAAAATAATAAAACAATACTGACACTGTGCGGCAATTTAAACAACTTTTATAACATAATAAGATATATTTAAAGTTTAGATTTTTATGAAGTAATTTACGCCATACTTATTTGCGGAACAGGGGGAACAACTGCGTGAGTTATTAGCAAAATTCAAACATATTCCGTGTCTGGACATTTGATAGAGCACCGCATTTCTAGAGTATTAAAACGCAGTGAAAAATTGCCGTTGTTAACACCACTTTGTAAAGTGACCATTATTTTAACACGTGATTCACAATAACACACTATTATTTAAACAGATAAAATAACACTTCTCATGTTACAAGTATATCAGAAATTCGAACATCAAATTTTCGTGGTCATTGAATAGTCCACGAAGTTTAAGGGTTATTTTAACGTTTGGTTATTTGTTTAGAGACTTTGCAAACTGCAACTCGTATTGAAAAATATTGAACTTATGTAAAGGTCAAGAAGCAAAAGCTTTGCACTAAATAAATACAAATTATTTTACCCAGAAAGAAGAGTAAACGAAAATGAAAATAAATTATTTTTAGTGTCGGACAAAATAAACTGGCACAGCAGTTTCCATAAATTTGACACGGTCGGTAGCTGTTTGGCAAAGTAGTAGGCTTAAGGTTGGCATAGTGTCTAGTGCGAGAGTTTTTAATCATAGTGAGGAACATACCTTTGTGTACTTATAAACATACTAATTTGTGTTTTCGTTACGTAGGTATTTCGTTTGTAATTTATTGCATCAGTTTAAGTAAATTTTACATATAATGCATTTCGAACTAAATTTATTAAAATTTTGTCTTATTGTATATTATAATATAATTATTATGAATATTTCTGAGTTGTTCTCCATAAAAGCAATTTTCATTTTAGTTACGTATGGCGCTCTCTTTGTTTGATGCAGTAACATAGTAAACGGTGTGAAATATATTAAATATAAATTTAGTTAATTGGTTTTAATAGCCTTACGCATATAATCCGAAAATGAGAAGGTTTTTGTCTAAAATATGTTTTTAGTCGTGAACGTTTCATACATACGAGACGAAGTTCAAACAGAAAATAAAGGGTTTGAAATAATGACGTTGACGAAACAAAGAATGGACCTAATTACACTCACATTCTGTATACATTCTATATACATTTAGCTTGAACTCTGCACGACGACTTTCATTTTCCAGTTTCCTTTATTTCATGTTATTTTGTGTCTGGCTCAAATTTGCGGCAAAGGACTACTAATGGCATCTGATGACCATTAGCTATGGATGTGCAATTTCATAGGCTTTTTCTCTTACGGCGAGCTTCGTGGTTGTTTCTGGCCTCGTTTTTTCACTCTCCGTTCTCTCAATTTTCTTTTGTCTTTCCAAGGTCAATTACTGTCTTTACGAAGACGATCCCCACCGCAGAACCAAAATAATCGGCTTTTACAAGCGACCACAAAGTATCTCTAATTAGTTCCGGTTAATGTATTTTTGTGTTAAGACAAAATGCGTTCAGAGGATATTGTCTGCCCGTTGATTGTTATTGGGAAAGTGAACAAGTAAGTTGAGTTCATTGCTCTCATTGTGTAGCTTCCAAGTTCAAATACAATATTACTACTTGTGGCCTTCATTCCCGTATAAGTTCGCCGTATTTTGCCGTAATGACCTTTACGCATGAAGTAGAGAATAAAAAGGTAAAAAAAAATTCTAAATTGGCAAGCAATTTAAAATCTATCTCTAATTTGTTCAATGTAGATCGAAAATATTTTTTATTTCCCTGGAGTTAAGGTATATTTGGTTTCACGAAATTTATATTACTCTCTGCTCACAAAATTTCGTCGTCATTAAATCATGTCTAAACAATTGTCACATTCATGCCCACGTTTGTCATCTGCCTGTCGCTGCCAGTAACTGTATTGGTTAGTGAATAGTGTTTGATGCATTAATCGGTGCATTTACATGCCAGTGTGGGTAAAGCTGTTTTTATTAAGTATTAAGCGGCTCCTTTTGACGCTGTATAATAATTGTTTTTAGAAACACTATTTTAAAATAAATTATGTCATGCCTACTTTTTATAATCCGCTTCCAACATTGCCTTTATATACATCAAACACTGTTAAGATACATGCAGTTAAGGTCAGGGTTATTTCAGCGGTGTTTTTACAAAACATTAGATTTAATATACACCGTCTATTTTACATATACATACATCCCACAAAGTTTTATGGTCTTGATGAGAATGATAAAAAACTTTTATTTAGTGACCATTTAGAATCGAATAACAAAATAGGCAATATTTTCATTCATTAAAAATGTTCATGTCAGAATGATGGCAGCACTGAAGAAAATCACCAGAGAAGTAAATGACAACAAAATAGTTATGCAATCGGTTTTCAGGAANGAATGATGGCAGCACTGAAGAAAATCACCAGAGAAGTAAATGACAACAAAATAGTTATGCAATCGGTTTTCAGGATAGCAGCGAACAGAGCTTTATATTACCATCAGAATATTATGACATTTTTTTACAGTTGCAGTTGTTTTAGAGAAAATCCAAATATTTCTGTCGAATTGTTCAACAAACTGTTGTGCCCGAAGAACTCGAATTACGATCATAGCAGTCAGTAAAGTTGGTACAGTCCTGCCAACTTTTACGGTTCTGCCATAGTTTTTAAGGGTAAATGCAGATCTTACGATTTTACGGGAGCGGCACAAATTTTACGTTTTACGTTTCTGCTGGCCTAAAATTTCATTTTGTCACGCTGGCCATCTGTGTTGTCAGTCACGTGTCGTAAAAATTGATGTGCACTTATAAGAAATACCGTATGTATTTTATTTATACCGTATTTTAACACAACAGTGCCATATATTTCTCACTACGTGTAATACAGTACCATAGTTTTGTCGTGAATGTTTAAGAAAGAAGGCAAAACAATAATTTTGAATAGAATTTAACATCTTGTAAGATTGTTGTGACGTCACATTTTATGGTACAAATGCCATAGTTTGGAGTACATAATACCATAAATACCATGTATTTGCACCGACTCTCCGACAGTTTTTGCTGTTGGGTCAACATCAACATCGTATATTGTCCGTCTATCGGCTTTAGGTTGGAATAGCGGTTTGCGTTAAACGAAAATAGTAGCGGTTGGGTGAAAGTGAAATACTGCAGTAAAATATTTTACTATAATGCTCAGGCGCGTAGTTATCACACATTCAATTGTGTAATCACACAGGAAAGATATGATTATATATCAACACGTGTTTATCAATCTAGGCGTATTTTTTGTGTTTTCGTTTAACAATAAATAAATATTGATCATTCTCTATGTTACTACAAAACGTGTAAAATGTGTGATAAAAAGAAACAGTACATTCAAGTGTTTAGGTCAGCATACTATGCACAATTTTAAAGTATCCTGAAATCGTACAAAGGTGAGAAATACGCATTTGGTAGCATCTGTCGCTGTGATATTAATATTCNTTGCAGAATGGTGCATTTTGCCTTTCTACAGATGGTAGCACTGATTCAGGTTCCAAACTTTATCCAATTGTGGTGGCGTATTTTGATCAGAAGAGCCAGTTCTTTGCTCTCCATTCCTTCATTGCAAGGGAAAATATTCATGAACTGTTGTTCACAGAACTAAGACGTTTGGAAGTGCCTTTTGAACACCGCATAGGCTTTTGTTCCTATAATGCTTCTGTGATGATAGGTTTTAAAAATGGCGTTGTTACTCTGTTAAAACAAAAACAGCAAAATTTAATATAAATTGACTGCCTTTTGTCATTTAGTAAACTTGGATGCAGAGAAAGCATCAGCCTCCATTCCTGTGAAACTTGATGATAGTCATAGATATTTACTATTGCTTGAAAAAAAAAAGTTCCAAGAGGAAGGAAAGGCTTCAAAAGTGTCAAGAGCTCCACAGTAAGGAAGCTAGAAAAATCCTGAAACACGTTTGCACAAGGTGGTTGACATTAGGTACTAGTTTGGCAAAAGTTGTGGAGCAGTGGAAACCACTTCTTAGTTTCTTTAAAGAGNGACATTAGGTACTAGTTTGGCAAAAGTTGTGGAGCAGTGGAAACCACTTCTTAGTTTCTTTAAAGAGGAAGTTACGGTTCCAACATCTCCAAATTCTTCATCATCGTACAAAATTCTGAAGAAAGATCCCAGTTGCAATTACAATCCTGCCTTAAACGCGGAGAAAATGAGCAAAAGAAAACTAGAATGTGATGTTTGTACGAGTGTGAAGAAACACAAACCCACAACAGAACAAAATGGTAATATCCCACTGAAAAACAATAAAGCCATTCTCTCGAGAAGAAAAGCTCATGTTCCTGTCATCTTCATTAAACAAATCCTTTTGGATGTTTGTACTAAATGACTCCATTATTTGACAAACTGAATTTGACTTTGCAGACAGTCAGTCCACAAATTCACATACTGCAGACATTATTGTTGGATTTTTTTAAAGCGTTATACTCAATATTTGTGAAACCAAGTGCAGTAAATAACATTGATTTGTTGTAAGTAAATTAACATGATGAGGCCAATCTAAAACAAACTAGTGACTTAGTTGTGGGATGTGAAACACAAATGATTGTTGTTAATTTATTAGAACAAGAGAAAGAAACATTTTTTTCAACAGTCCACAAATACTACACTTTTACTTTTGATTATATTATTCACAAATTTCCTTTGAAGAGTGAAATTCTTAAAGCATAGGTTGCTCAAATTGAGAACATTTAAAGAGTCAATTTCTGTGATGTAAAGCATTTCATTCGCTTATTTCCTATAATTTTACCCATTAAAAGTAGTGAATCCAGAGATGTTGCTGTAGATGAGCTTCAAAATCAGTTCACGTCTTTACAAATGGAAGAGTTGCCAGCTATTATTTCCAAGCAAGACAGACTTGATGCTGTTTGGGCATGCATTGGTAGCATAAAAATTGCACACACTTCTTTGAAGTATAACAGAATCTCCAAAGTCATGTTGCCTATTCTGTTGGTGCCACACAGCAACGCTGAATGTGGGCAAATTTTTAGTGCGATTAAAAAAAATAAAACTGCATTCAGTTCATCGTTAAGTTGTAGAACAATTAGAAATATTTATGTTCTGAAGAGCACTTCTCCTGTGTGTTACAACAGAAGTTATAGTGAAGACTTTCTGAGAAGAGCTAAGAGGGCAACTCCACAGTATTTGCAGAGCCAAAGTGAATAGCCATGAGTGTGATTTTTGACATGTGATGTTTATATTAGGTGACAATCATGTAGATTGTGTAGTTATGGTGTGGTGGTTTGTAGAATTCTATAGGCCTGTGACAGTTATGAACTGTGTTTCCAGAAGTTTTGTAATTAGTGTGATATGTTTTTGTAAGTGTTTGCATTGGGATTGTTTTATTTACATAAGAGTTGGCAAAATTAAAAAAAAAAAACCTGCAACATCAAAAACGTTTGGTAAGTAAATTTTCGTGGGATTTATCAAATAGTTGATGTTTATTTTATGTATGAAAAAAATAAGTTTTGCACTTTTTTTTTGTTTAGTGGAATATCATTTATTTGCATATTGTGTGCTATTTGTGTATATATGTATTTTTTCTCACGTATTTATGGTGAACAGCTGTGTTTTNTCTCACATATTTATGGTGAACAGCTGTGTTTTCTTAACTGACGTGAAATGCCGCGAGCTATTTACGCACTATTTGAAAAACTTTAAGATCTTGCTGATAGACCACTTGAGAAGTTGGCAGGTCTGTTGGTATTTATACGTGCGTTTAACAATATTTTATGCAGTATATACATCCTACATTATTGATACAATTGAAACAACACAACTTTGATTCCTACAACTATAGTACTCTGATTCTCGATATTGTGTTTCGCAAGACAGAATTATTTGGAAGTACAATGTTTCTTCCTAAAAAAACATTTTATTGAAAAAACACAAAATATTTCACACGAAGTATGAATAACTTTAAGACAAAATCGTAATTTTTTTAAAAGTATATAATGCGGGAGTACAATTACATGTCTAACTTTCGAAATTCTGACAGTTTTATTTTTTTAGTATTTACCTGACTTGGCAAAAATAATTTGGTGCACGTCCATAACAAGACAAAATATGACAAATTTAACACCGCGTTACAATGTGTAACAGGGTTATGCCAAGTCGCATGCTTTTTAAGCATGTTATCAATTACCCCCCACTTTTTAAAATTCATCCTTATAAAAAAAATCTTTACCAAATTTCACGATAGAAGATTAAATACATAGGTATTAAAAATTTATACGCCACTTATTGCTGTGGCAGTATCGCTTAGAATGAGCTTGTAATTAAAGAAAATCCATGTCCTCCCTAGGATTTAAGTTTATAGATATTCGAAATCGCTTGGCCTAAATCAGTTTATTAAAGTTCAGATGTGTTACGGTATTTTACTCCATCAGTTAGTGAGTAACGATTATATAACGAAACCCCAAACTGGCTGCCCTTCATTGACAAAATTGCGTACCGAATTTGATGCGAATCTGTAAAGTAGTTCATAAATTATTATTAAGAAGACTTATTTTAATTTTTTACCGCACATGACTCGTGCGTGCCGTAGCTGCGCATAATTACGTGCTTAAAAATACAAACACATAGCTTGTTTTAGTGAAATAGATATACATAAAACTAATGAATCTAGGTTTGTATCCCACTCGATACTGGTTGGTGTACTATTACTTCGTGTATTTATATGGAAAATTTTGCTCCCGAACTGCAGCAGGCAATAAAAGTGTTTTTATTGTAACCTCTGAAAGTATATCGTGAGCTTTTTTGTTCCTTAGGGCCCAACTTTTCTATAAGTTAAAGTGTTCCTGTGGCGAAGTTTACTCTCAACTCTCCCGTTTTCAGGCTGCTATAGACTCCGTTCTCTGACAATACTTGACGCCTGGCTGTCTGGAGTTATTTATGGAGATATTCTGTATTTTATGGCACAAAAGTAAGCGTTAAGGATAACTCTGGCAGACGCTTTGAATTCCCAGTCGTCTTGCTCCGGCATTAATTATTGACCGCATATATTTTTTTTTTGTAGAAATACTGTAGCAAATTTCTCGGAATTTCTTAGTATAAATTCAGTTGTAGATAGTTAATTATCACTTGCACATTTTAAAATAAACCCTTAAAAAATAATTTTTCCTCGTAACTAAATAAAGCTATTTTAAATTACGCAAAAAATGATTGGTATACTTGTATTAAAGTTGGCATCGAATTAAAAAAAAGTGGTTCTCTTTCTAAAGTCAAATTTTAATTAATGGCCGTTGGGATACTTTTATTTTACTCACTTTGCAGTAATCATTGGCTTCCGAGTAATGTTTATGTTTTTTTAAGTAATTAATTTGACAGTGTTTTGTAAAGGAGAAACTACTTACGGCTTCCTTTCAAAAGATACTTAATGGAAAGAAAGTTCGGGCGAATAAAAAGTAATTAGTGTGCTTTTGACTGGAAAATCTAAAATTTATTGCCCTGAAAAAAACATTATCTGTTGTAATATTGGTAGTCTTTTAAATGACCAGTAAAAATAAATTAGAGGTATGAATTCGTAATTGAATATTTCCCCCTTATTTTCATGACTATGGCGTCCGAGTATTTCGAAATCAGAAATTCTTGTTGTTTTACAATACATTTCCATTACTTCCGGTTAACAAAAATGAATCATCTGTGATTGCATAGCTGGTCATGAATGTCGGAAAGCGACCCAGGTGGTAGACGTAAGAAGTCACTTTCAGTTTCCTGTGTCCCAGTGGATTTATTCGTACGTAAAAAGAACTTTATTCATCGTATCCTTTAAATACCTTTGGAAATTATTTTTTTTAACATTTTTATGTTTTCTATAACTGGTAAAATATAATCTTCAAATATACAAGTATTAAAATATAATTTATGTCAATGCCTGATATGCCTTCCAGAAAACAAGGAAGGTGTATAACACTTAGAAACTTACGCCTAATGCCGTGTCTCAATTTAAAGAATACTCTTTCGGACAACTTGGCGAGAGCACTGCTTCGCGCTCTCTCACGCTCTCGCTCTGTGGAATTGAGACAACCACTCTCTCGTTTCTCTCTGACGTCATGCAGACAGCTGATGCTGAAAGGCGGGAAATCAAGTTAAGCTAAAGTCGTAATCATAGCTATTGTAAATAACATATATATGTTCAAAATAATCCACAAATAATTATAACACTACCAGAATAATTATACAATAAAATACTATTATTTTGGTTTTACATAANCAAAATAATCCACAAATAATTATAACACTACCAGAATAATTATACAATAAAATACTATTATTTTGGTTTTACATAATACCGCTATGTTGCAGCAAAGTGATAAAAAATACCATTGTAAGATATCCGTATCTATTTTTTTTTAAATACGGGTTACGTATGTAATATCGTTGTTTAAAACGGTAGAAATTATTCACTTACAGGTAAAATGCGACGAGGTTTCGGCTCAGAAAGCTGCTACAATCTTATTCAAACACGTAAATAATGTGAAGAAATATGGCACGTGGTCAGAGTTCGAGAAAGCGCCAGCGAGTACACAACTTCGTGCTCTCTCTGTGCTCTCGCTCTTTCGCGCTCTCTCCGACGAATTGAGACGACCAGAGAGCGTACTCTCTGACGTCATAATGACGTGGTCGCGAGAGCGAGAGCATGAAAGAGCGCTCTCTGGACTAATTGAGACGNCGTGGTCGCGAGAGCGAGAGCATGAAAGAGCGCTCTCTGGACTAATTGAGACGTGTCCTCAGTTTGGCACGGAATACAATGCTTCGAATATTTCTTTGCCCTTTGACGCAACATGCTTGAATATATTTTCGTTGTTTCGCATTTTATGGCGATTTTATTAATACACTTTACGTCACCAGGAAATAATTAGAAATCAGTATCCTTACATTGCTTAAATGAAAACGATTGCTCATAAATTTGGTTGTATACACTGAAGAGCAAAAAAAACTGGTACTCATGCCTAATATCGTGTAGGGCCCCCGCGAGCACGTAGAAGTACCGCAAGACAACATGGCTTGGACTCGACTAATGTCTGAAGGTATGCAGGAGGCAATTCACACAGTGAATCCTACAGGGCAGTCCACAAATCCATAGGAGTGCAAGGCGGTGGAGATCTCTTCTGAACAGCACGTTGCAAGGCATCCCAGATATGCTCAATAATGTTCATGTCTGGTGATTTAGGAGGCCAATGGAAGTGTCTAACGTCAGAAGAGTGTTCCTGGAGNGTATCTATCACCTGTCAGAGTCGTATCTAGACGTATCAGGGGTCCCATTTCACGCCAACTGCACACGCCCCATACCATGATAGAGCCTCCACCATCTTGAACAATCCCCTGTTGACATGTAGGTAGGGTCCATGGATTCATGAGGATGTCTCCATGCCCGTACACGTCCATCCGCCCGATACAATTGGAAACGAGACTCGTCAGACTAGGCAACGTGTTTCCAGTCATCAACAGTCCAATGGCGGTGTTGGCGAGGCGTAAAACTTTGTGTCGTGCAGTCAACAATGGTACACGAGTGGGCCTTCGGCTCCGAAAGCCCATATCAATGATGGTCCGTGTAATAGTTCGCACCCTGGCACTTGTTGATGCCCCAGCATTCAAACCTGCGCCAATTTTATAAAGGGTTGCACGTCTGTCACGTTTAATGATTCTCGTCAGTCGTCCTGTGTCCCGCTCGTTCACGATCTTTTTCCGGCTACAACGATGTCGAAGATTTGATGTTTTACCGGATTCCCGATATTCACGGTACACTCGTGAAATGGCCGTACGCGAAAATCCAAATTGTATCGCTACCTCGGAGATGCTATGTCCTATATCTTGTGCGCCGACTATAACACGACGTTCAAACTCACTTAAATCTTGATAACCTGCCATTGTAGCAGCAGTAACCGATCTATCAACTTTGCCAGACGCTTGTTGTTGTCTTATATAGGCGCTGCCGTCCGCATAGCTTTACTCAGATTGGTTCCATACTTCTGTTATTTGCATATGTACGCCTTACCAGTTTTTTTTGTTCTCCAGTGTAAATAGCAGTGTTTTAGCTAGCAGCTAATTTACTCGTTCATTCGCGGTATGAAAATCGCTTGCCAGGAAGCAACTTTGTGTATAGTAAAGTTCAAATGAGAAAATAATCTTCGCACAGTTTTGAGGGAGGGGACGTAGGAGAATCAGTATAGGGGAGGGTTCTCTCGAACACTCGCCGCTGGAGGGAGGAAAGCCACGTGACACCGCTGGCGCTATACTCACCAAACTGATAACATCGCTCTGTACTACCGCACTGTTAAATACCGAGCTGCGCGACATACGTTTTTAATACAGGTAATATGCACACGCGGAACCACTCTCGGCCGCTGTCACTACTAAACTGAGCAACACAGCCCCTTCGTGCAGCGGCAACGGACTCTGCCGACTCGGATGTCGTGTTTTGGACTTCTGTGCATTATTTTCTCATTCGGATTTCACTATAGAGTTGAAGGGCGTATAGTTTGTCCTTTTGATAAAAATGATGGTGGTTTGAGGAATCACAGCAACCGAAATAATTGGGGTTTCCTGCAGTGGTGCTTGTAATTCATTCTCTTTTATCTTGTTTTCGATGCTAGTTGACGTGTACTGACCTTGGTACTCAAAAAAGCGCAGCTTCAGGTGCTTACTGTAGCGGGCCTCAGTGTGTTGAAACCACGAGAATTTATACCAGTTTAATTTTACGGTTAAGGAAGAGAGTTTTAGTCAAACAACATCAATGGTAAGTATAAAAATCTGGCCTCCCTTCCGAAATTTCGTGGGATAAAAAATAAGTCGCATGATTATTAAACCGTGCGCATATCCGGAAGCGTACATATAATAGAAAACGGAGAAGGACCAGTCCTGCGTAACACATATTACAAACTTTGTAACAAAAATTTTTGTGGGGTTAATGTTATTCTGGAGAGTTATTTCTGACGTAGTAAATTGTGTTTAGGCGCGGCGTAAGGGATTATTCCTGAAACATGCATCTGACCAATCGTCCGTTCCGATAGACGTGTGTGTGTATATATATATATATATATTTATATATATAACACACACACACATAATCTTGTAGACAGCTTGATTCAAAAATTAACGAATTGTCTTTGTGATGGCTACAGATAAAAATGATATACCAGCTGCTACAAAAATGTCCTTTCGTATGTTTCCATTCAAACTCAGTTTACACAATCGTGCACATGTTCAGGAAGGCGATATTTTTCCCGCAGCTAACACTGTGGGCAACTTTTTCGTATAACTTGCTACTGCTTTATGTTAAGATACATTCTTATAGTTGTCACCAGACACAAAGCCTGTGCAGATTATTGTTCGTGGTTAATGCGTAGTTTGCTAAATGGCTAAGGCCAGCCTTCATGGGTATGCATGTCTTAACCTGTCACTTGAAATTTCCCGTGTTGCTTTCAGTTGTCTCTGCATTAAATCCTGCAACTGTGTAAGTATGTTAAAAATTTAACATTTCCTGACCCGTCTTAGTTTATGGTTTCAGGATGATGAGTTGGCAGCCTCTGTCAATAAATAAAATTACGTGAAAATGGAAACATTCCGTAAAAATCCAAAACGAAATATTATATAAATATTTACTACTCATATTAGTTTCAATTAATGTGTTCTACCACTCTTTGTCCAATGCCGGTGTCGCGTCATGTTCGTATACATAATTTATTTGAAACCACTATTAACAACAGTTAATACATTTTTTATCAGTCCTGTAACTTGCCGATATCACATCCCGCGGTGAAAGCATTTAAGTGTGTGTTATTTTCGTTGAGCAGCATACTGGACGCCTGTTTATTAGTTTCGCTTCAAAAGTGCGTGACGTCTTCAAACACTGTTACGCAGTTCAAGCCCCAGGTAGTTTAGAGCCATAAGGGTTCCGCCTGCCTGGCGCATGAACTGCGTTGCTGCAGAGTGTTTGAAATCCTTTTTTTTTTACGCAACTATTAAACGTGCCTCCAGTATGTTAACTTACGAAAATATATACCCAAGACGGGGATGGGATTGCACTTTAAAGCCACCACACATACTGTAAATATTATTTTAGAGACCTCCAATATATTTGAAAACGGCTTTTCCAAACTGCCTTATACTAAAACCTACTAGCCTGACACGGACCAAACTACGATAGGAGCCTGTAGTGAACTTTGTTACAGACTTTTCATCAATACAATGATAGGGTCACCGTTGAACGTCCCACAGGTACACGCAGCACTGCGAGAACACTGCACGCCAGTTCAGCGACCTGCTCGTAGTGGCGATGGCACTCTTGTAGCGTGTGCCAGTGTAACCCTTAGAGTTCCCGTGTTTCTCGGCCAAGAAAGGAGATAAACGATGTAGGCAGACGGACCCTTAAATGGTATTTCCGGGCCCCAAGTTGTTGGTATCTGCTACGTGAATGACATATGTAAAGCTATGGACACAAACCCACACATCGTATCACAGTACACTATCCGCCAGTGAAACTAAAAATAAAACTGTTGTAAAGGAGAAAGGGTGTTCGTGCTTGATATGCGGGCGTGCATGCGATCTCGCCCTACTCGCGCGCGAATGTGGGTCGCNACTTTGTGTCGTGCAGTCAACAACGGTACACGAGTGGGCCTTCGGCTCCGAAAGCCCATATCAATGATGGTCCGTGTAATAGTTCACACCCTGGCACTTGTTGATGCCCCAGCATTCAAATCTGCGCCAATTTTATAAAGGGTTGCACGTCTGTCACGTTTAATGATTCTCGTCAGTCGTCCTGTGTCCCGTGCGTTCACGATCTTTTTCTGGCTACAACGATGTCGAAGATTTGATGTTTTACCGGATTCCCGATATTCACGGTACACTCGTGAAATGGCCGTACGCGAAAATCCAAATTTTATCGCTGCCTCGGAGATGCTATGTCTTATCTCTTGTGCACCGACTATAACACGACTTTCAAACTCACTTAAATCTTGATAACCTGCCATTGTAGCAGCAGTAACCGATCTGTCAACTTTGCCAGACGCTTGTTGTTGTCTTATATAGGCGCTGCCATCCGCATAGCTTTACTCTGATTGGTTCCATACTTCTGTTATTTGCGTATGTACGCATTACCAGTTTTTTTTGGTTCTCCAGTGTAAATATCAGTGTTTTAGCTAGCAGCTAATTTACTCGTTCATTCGCGGTATGAAAATCGCTTGCCAGGAAGCAACTTTGTGTATAGTAAAGTTCAAATGAGAAAATAATCTTCGCACAGTTTTGAGGGAGGAGACGTAGGAGAATCAGTATAGGGGAGGGTTCTCTCGAACACTCGCCGTTGGAGGGAGGAAAGCCACGTGACACCGCTGGCGCTATACTGACCAAACTGATAACATCGCTCTCTACTACCGCACTGTTAAATACCGAGCTGTTAATACATTTTTTATCAGTCCTCTAACTTGCCGATATCACATCCCGCGGTGAAAGCATTCAAGTGTGTGTTATTTTCGTTGAGCAGCATACTGGACGACCGTTTATTAGTTTCGCTTCAAAAGTGCGTGACGTCTTCAAATACTGTAACGCAGTTCAAGCCCCAGGTAGGTTAGAGCCATAAGGGTTCCGCCTGCCTGGCGCATGAACTGCGTTGCTGCAGAGTGTTTGAAATCCTTTTTTTTTTTNTTAGAGCCATAAGGGTTCCGCCTGCCTGGCGCATGAACTGCGTTGCTGCAGAGTGTTTGAAATCCTTTTTTTTTTTTACGCAACTATTAAACGTGCCTCCAGTATGTTAACTTACGAAAATATATACCCAAGACGGGGATGGGATTGCACTTTAAAGCCACCACACATACTGTAAATATTATTTTAGAGACCTCCAATATAGTTGAAAACGGCTTTTCCAAACTGCCTTATACTAAAACCTACTAGCCTGACACGGACCAAACTACAATAGGAGCCTGTAGTGAACTTTGTTACAGACTTTTCATCAATAAAATGATAGGGTTACCGCTGAACGTCTCACAGGTACACGCAGCACTACGAGAACACTGTACGCCAGTTCAGCGACCTGCGCGTAGCGGCGATGGCGCTCTTGTAGCGCGTGCCAGTGTAACCCTTAGAGCTCCCGTGTTTCTCGGCCAAGAAAGGAGAAAAACGATGTAGGCAGACGGGACCCTTAAATGGTATTTCCGGACCCCTAGTGGTTGGTACCTGCTACGTGCATGACAGATGTAAAGCTATGGGCACAAACCCACATATCGTATCACAGTACACTTTCCGCCAGTGAAACTAAAAATAAAACTGTTGTAAAGGAGAAAGGGTGTTCGTGCTTGGTATGCGGGCGTGCATGCGATCTCGCCGTACTCGCGCGCGAATGTGGGTCGCCGGCTGCCGAGGTCCCTTCTCTCGGAGAGGGATGATGCGCGCTCCCGACATTCCTGCGGGATTTAATAACCAACACACGACGAGTGATTCCCGGCGTGCCTGCGGGGAGGAATGCGCGCCAATATCGGGCGTCCTGATTGGCCCTGGCTCTTATTACGTCACCGCGCCGCCCGCTGCTATCTACACTGCGGGAGGAACGAACTTCCCTTTTCCTTCGTGCAAGAAGGCCTTTTTTTCGGTGGAAATTACGCTTAATGCTTTACGTTTCGAAAATTTTTATTTGAACTCTGCAAGCAGCAGCCTGCGTGCCATTTTAAATTGGGCAAGCAGCATCCTTTAGTATCATTTTTAATTTAAGTTTTTAAAATGCGAAATTTGAATGAAATTTTTTTAGGACACGTGAATGCTTTTACTTTTAAGTTTTTTAAGTTGACTGTTTTAAGTTTTGGAATTTTTACCGAAATGAAAACTAACAAGTGATAGAAGTGAAAAAATTGCATTCCCGTTGTTTTGTTTTGCGTACTTTGTATACTGGAGAGGCTTAACACAGCTTGGAGTGAGAAGGGACGTAAATATAACAAAAAACCAAGAAGTTGCTGTATACCTGACTATCTGTGTCCGCGTGGACTACAGAATTATTGTTTAGGTAAAATTATATATATATATATATATATATGCTACCGTGGAGTTTTTTTTAGGTCTTTTTATTCTACACAATTCTTTATTACATGATATTGTCCCATCTTTGGCGGGTTTAGACAGCGTATTGCAAGAGAGCGCGCTGGCGGCAAACTTTTTTCCGACTTGATTCACTATTATCGTTACTGCTTATTCCTTATGTTACTTTACGTAACAAAATATATACTTAAACCTGGCCAGAGAACATAGCTATGAATTTAAAAAAAAAAACACGTAATTCGGATAAGTGGTTCTCGGATGATAAACGCACTAACAGTCAGAGAGATAGACGGAGAGACCTTGAGCTTTATAATATGTATAGATGAGCCTACATTCCTTTACTAGTGTCATATAATTTTTTATGAAATTCTTTAAAGTTTAGATGGTATGTAAGTCTTGACGTCTCGTTGACAGCAATGTCAATAGAGATGGAACCAGAAACATGTGCAATAGTGGTGAGATAATTACAAATACAAACTTGCCTTACCTGGTACTCGAACCCAGAAAACCTCGTATTATAAGTTAGCTTGCAACCAACTGCGTTACGGAGATAGGATCCGGAGCATCAAATTCCGATGTAATCATTCTAATGTTTTGGTAGATAGGGTTTACTAACCTGAAATATTTACGGGGCCGTTAATTTGACAATTAGTGCCTGAGCCACCGAAACCGTGTAAGTTTGCATGCTTGTGATTGAATTCGGTTGATTGGTTCCCAATGTATGGTTTTATTTCTGGCAATATCGTATAAACGACCTAAAAATAAGTTTTGCATACTGTCATGAATCAGTAAATGAGGACAAGCCTAGCGAACTACAGGGAAGCGTCGGCATACAGGCCAGGCGAAGAATCCAAAGCACAATACAACAATAACAGTTTATAAAACGTATCAGCTAATCTCCTCTCCCGGCGCCACGATATTTGGGAGAATTACGCCACCAGAATATATATATAATACTTGGCTACACTTTGTACTGTGTCTGTCTGTCAGTTAGAGGACCCACGACGTGATGAAGCTATCAAGATGTAGCTTGGCGTGCCGTTCTTCGCTTTACGACACAACACTCAGCCTACTGCGACGGTATTGTTCAGGTTAGACACATACTGTAATTGATTAGGATCTCCCTCATCAATACATTATATTTTATGTATACAATACTTATATTAAATATGTCTTCTGTCTTTATAACTAAGTTCAGTTCTTCCCACATACGTGTCCTAGTCACAAGTATAAAATATAAAACATAACAATACATTGCTTCTAACAGATTACTGTCAATTAAAAAGTCAGGTTGAATTGTTTAATAGAAGTGACAAACTTATCTAATTATTTATATGATAACCATTTTGAAAATTAGTGTCTGGCCCACTTAAATCACGTAAGTTTACATTGCGTTCCGTAGCACAGCTTGCGTGCGAAATTCGGTGGAGAAAAGTTGAAAGGTTCCCGTAATATGCCATATTTTTTATATTTTCCCCATGGCATTATCTCAAAAAAAAAAAAGGCTGACAAAATAAGAGCCCTTTACGCATGATTTATGCTTCTAATAAATACTGTTAGCATATAAATTGTCGTTAATTTTTTTTAAATATTTAATAGATTTAACACATTAATATAAATTATTTATATTGACGCAGTTAAAAAAGGTTTATTCCACCAAATAAAATGTCACTTGAGGCCTATATAGCCTACCGTAACACTACATTCGTGTAAATTTGGTGAGAATCAGTTGATTTGTCCCCGAGATATGGCATAAAACCTCTATTTTTTCATGTCACGATCTTAATAAATGGCGGAGAGAAATATTACATATTAGTACATTTGAGGATTGTCATAGATACTGCCAGCATAAAGTTCCTTTGAAATTGTCTGGGACATTGGCATACTAAGCAAAAATATTTACATGCCTGTTGTTTTGAAAGTATGTGACAAACCCCTTGTCATATAAATTAAAATGGATTATAAAAGTATACCTTGTCGCATGTATTTGGTGGGAATTATATAATTGTTTCCGAGATTTATTTTTCACGTAGTGCTATGTTCCAAAATGGCTGAGATAAGAGTTTATATATAATCTTATTTAATGCTTGCATAAATACTGCAAGTATCAAAGTTAAGTTGAAATTAATTACATAGTTTCGTACATAAAGAATACTGAACTAAAATGTCTGTATGGCCGCCATTTTGAAAATAATGTTTTAGCTGAGTGGCGCAGCATGTGCGCCAAAGGCGACGATATCCGGTATATAAGTGGAGGTTGAGGAGCCGCTGAGTGGTAGTGGTACTGTTCCCCCGCCGTTCGTGTGCACAGGAGTGAACATGCCATGCTTAAGAACACAACCCTATGGTTTCTGGCATTGACCGGAGGAATCGTGACCTATTGGAATCGTGGATTATCTACGACGAAATTGGTTCTTGCGTTTGAATAAACGTAATCACACTGCAGCGGGTATGGGATCAGTGGGTCTAGGAGGGACGGGCTGAGCGACATGTAGGAAGCCGATGGCCCCGTCGCGTCGCACCAAGGAGCGCGAGGACAGACATCTGGCGCGCATGGGAATTACGGACCGTACAGTCACATCAAACAACCTCGCTCAGTAGTTCAGGCGTGTGGCAAATCAATATGTGACCGCAAGCAAGGTGCGTCACCGTCTGAAACATCAAGGCATCTTGTCCACGCGACCACAACTGCGGCTGCCATTGACCGCTCAGAACAGGCACGCTGCTTCCTTGTCCTGAGCGTTCACCTGATCTCTAGGCTATTGAAAACGCGTGTTTCATGGTCGGACGACGTCTGGCCTGCCACAGGACACCCGCTGCCACGACCACGACGGTTGAACTTGGGGCACGCACCGAAGCTGTACGTAGGCCTATTTGCAGAGATGCCCCAGACGGACATCCGAAGTCTCTTGCTGTCAATGATGCGTCTTGTATAGCAGCGGTTATTGCCGCCCCATGTTCTGTACGTCCTACCGAATTGGAAGAGCAGTTATGTCACTTGTGCTTGATGGGTATTTTTTACAATAAATCTGGTTGTAGTAGCTCGCGTCCGTCTTGGTGTTGCAATTTTCACGGCCAGCAGTTTAATAACCGGTTTCGTTTTAGTCAACTTGACGTCACATAACGCCACCTTATCCCTCACCAGGAACTCGTATCTCTCGTACAGTCTTTCATTAATCAATCTAACGATTATTTTTCTAGTTCAAAACTCTCGTATATTTGCAGCTGATGGTGACCTTTTCAGCAGTCGCTAAGGCGCTATATGTGGACAACGAGGATTTTGTTACGAACCATAGAATTGTGTCTTTTTGGTATAAGATAAAGTTAGTTCAGTACGTTAACTGTCTACGCAATTATCCTTAAGTCATAAAAAGGAAGGGAAAAGGCGTTGAAAAAAATCACAATTTTGTATGCAACTGAATACTTGCCAGTTTTTCAAAACTATAGACCGTTTCATAGGAAGTACGGAGGGGTTGATGGGTAGTGTTAACTACACTTATTGACGCGTATTATTTTAAAATACAAAAATTTTTAAAGGCATATATAGCGATACTATTCATTAAATCTGATTCAACAGTTCGCATTTTTCAGTAGCACGTTTTGTAATGGAATAAATTTTTAAAAAGGCGTGGTAATTTCCGTATGTATTCCATCGTCTGTTAACATCACATCGAGTCGCTTTCGGAGACTAAAACAGTGAAACATTACTAGACAGTGCAACACCACTTCATCCCCGACACAGTTATTTAAACCGTATCGTATTGCCTTCTGCTGTTAGAACACTCACCTGCGATGCTCTACAGTTAATTTTTTTCTAATCTCTCTTGTGAAATTTGCCACGCCAATCGTTAACAATGTCCGCTCGTGGGTGCGTGCCTGCTGGTTTGTAAAGGGGAAGAGAAGTGGAAGGGGAAAAGTGGGGTGGGGGTGGAGTATAAACTTTGCACTCCGACAACACAAATATAATGGGCACCGAGGCGAGGTACGTGTTTGTGTATTTTGTGGAAATTACATTTTGCGTCGTGTATTTGAAACTGCGCTAGACCCCCGCCTGCGCGACAAAACTGTAATTGCATTTGCACCCTCCCCCACCCTCCATGCCTGTCGGAGCCGATCTGTAGTCTGTAGTTTTTGCCCAGATATGCTTGTAGCTTATGTTCTATGTTACTGCGCCGGATCTCTAACAGCCTTGGCCGGGCGTGTATTGCGTAGATCTGTTGAGTCACAGTTAGCGTGGATTCCATGAAATTAGTTCATGAAACGTGGCGTTTTTAGTCGCGAAAAGTCAATGGTGAATAATAATGTACTTACTGCAGACAATTTATGCCCAGGTATCATTAATTATGGTAAATAGCAGTAAAATATCAGCACTGATACTTTTTTTTTTTGTTACAGATAACCATGATTGAATTTTACCAAAACATTGGCTAGAAATGACGCCTAAAGAACACCAAAGAAAATTGTTGTAAAACTTACAATAAAGCAATAAATAAATCTATNTTGGCTAGAAATGACGCCTAAAGAACACCAAAGAAAATTGTTGTAAAACTTACAATAAAGCAATAAATAAATCTATGTTAAAAATCACTAGCACAACTTAACATCAAAACGAATTATAGATACAAAAAAATTGAAGGAATAATAAATGTTAAGATATCTCAAAATAAGATGAATCCAAATGTGAAATTGTAATTAGTAGCAGTAAAAAAAGGCTCTATTTAAATTTAATAAGTGATTATGATGTATTCTACCCTCATAGAAGGGATTGAGATGCACGTTAATAATTGTACACACCATACCGCCTGGTGTAATTAAACTATTTGTGCTATGTATACGTAAATAAACATTTTCCTCGTTCCAAGACCAATTTTGTTTTACATTTCTGCTTGCTGCCTTAAAAAAAAACACGCACAAAGAAGTAATCATCGGCGTTTTACTGTCTGCGCACTGAGAACGAAGCTGATTTTGGTTTGGAATTACTCGGAACACTTTAAACATTTCGATTTGAATTTGTACAGATCTTTCGGTATCAATACATGAAATAGTGTTACAAACTACTGGCCTTAATCCCTCAAACCTCAAAATTGGAGATGATTAATTAAAAACGGACATAGAGCGTTGTGTAAAGATTTGTTAGACAAAACTGTTAAATACTTAAGTAAATATAAAATTTTGTTTCCGCGGTAATAACAATATATTAACTGCATTATTTCTATGCCCACATACATATGTGGAATGTAGTATAAATGTTGGAGAATCGGAAACGCTCGGACATTTGCTGGAATTGGTATGAAAAATAACTTGGGTGCATTTACACCCTGCCTGCCTCACCCATTAAGACACTACCACGTTGGCCGACATCGTTAAGGAGTTCCGAGTTCTAATCCCAGTTAAGGCAGATATGCGCGTTCCTTCTGTTAGATGTAATTTTAACTTCGCGTCCACACAGTTCACATCTTTGGCAGTGAAATGGAACTTTGCCACGGTGGTTGTTGGAATAACTGACCTTACTGTTTTGTGTTCTCTTGTTTGGCCTCAGAAATCGGCTGAATGTCCCCGGTAAAATAATATCACGCCTTGATGTCGATGGTCCANTGTTCTCTTGTTTGGCCTCAGAAATCGGCTGAATGTCCCCGGTAAAATAATATCACGCCTTGATGTCGATGGTCCAGGTTGAACGCTGGCGATCTCTGACAGTCTGTTCATTGCCCACTGTTTTTTTCCGTGGTTCGTTAGCCACGCTGATGATGCTTGAAGATGTTTTTGCGCTGTGGGTTTAAAAGGTATGTTCTTGCTACTCGGTATCCATTGATGCCATTTCACCTGTAAACTCGCCAAAGTAGTTAAGCTATATCATAAGGCTTGAGTGTACTACCAGAATGCAGAAATAATTTGCTAATATCTTCACTGTAATGACTCGTAAATAAGCATATAAATATCATATCCCATTGTTTGAGTTTGTTAAATGTGTATAGATTGGGAAAAGGCCAAAAGAGAGGGTTGGCAGTCTTATAGCGGTAACATGTTTTTCGTCGGAAAGCTCTAAGAGTTCCAAATTGCACGTGTGACTGTAGTGCCCATTGAGTATGATTAATAAAGGACAATTAATCGTGTGTTGAATTTTTCTTTTCAACAAAATGTTGGAATTATTCCCATGAACAGATTAGTTTTTGATCCGGCCGGTAAGGTTGACTTTTCGGTTGGCACCAGATGGAACATCTTTGATCCACACATTATAAAAACTCTTCGTGTGTAGTATAATCATAGGCGACGCAAAGAGACCAGATAAACTCGTGAAACAAACCAAATTGTACTCATTCGATTACTTCACTTTGCTACAGTTAAGACCCCTATATGTTTTTGCCTTCCTTAACGACAACGTATGGTGTTATTGATTGAAGGATTGTNTTCATTCGATTACTTCGCTTTGCTACAGTTAAGACCCCTATATGTTTTTGCCTTCCTTAACGACAACGTATGGTGTTATTGATTGAAGGATTGTCAGCCCAGTTTCGTCCACACTGTATGTTCGACCAGGAAAGTAGTAGGGGGTTTTTTTTCATCTCGGCTTCCAAAATGCCAAAAAAAAATCTCTTTAGCTGCGTTGCGGTTAAAACCATGCATACAAGCAAACGATACGATCATCGGTTTTGTGAGTGACACTGGTTCTGCTTCAAGTATGATCCAGCCGTTCTCTTCCTGCTCTTCATTTCTAAACTGGCTGGCAATGTTTGTTCCAGTGCTAGTTGGTATAGGCTATTCCCCGAAAATGCGCATTAATGTAACGTATTATTATCCACAATGAGTCGTATGAAGCATGGGCCCCCGGGGGAAGAAGGACGTTTATCCCATAAACTTTACAAAGTCCTGTCATGTAGAACTTATTTACTTCACTGTTATGTTAAAAACATGTGAACACTGTGAAACGGTTGTTTGTTGTCCGCTTCGAAAAGTGACGAGTTTCGCATGGCCCGCCACATACACCAATATTTCATTGTAACTCATTTAAGCTTTATTCAATACAGAATAAAAGTTATGATGGTTTTGCCACTTAGTTTAACATTTAAGGGGGGGGGGTGGCTAATATAATAACGTGTCAGCTGGAGCCACGTTACTACCTTTTCCCGTAAGTCATCTCCTCTATTCTCCAAATAGCATAGAACTGTGGTTATAGTCAATACGAATTAAATTAAAAAACATCCACTTTCAGTCGGCAAAATATCGAACCAACGACGTGACGAATGAAAGTCGGTGCACGTTACAGACATAACCAAAATTATTGTTTTCAGAACAAGTGAGACACGTTAATTACAAAATATTTTTGACGCGTAACCCAGTCGAGCTATTTGTAGTCGGTACGGTTAGAATTACTTCAAATCACCGATATTAGGCGGAAAACTTCCACATCGAAATGGGGGAAAACAAATTAAGTACCCAGCGAATTTATAAAGTTCGCAAATTTTAGTGTAGTTATTCCCAAAATATTTTGTTTGCGAATAGAATTACGTCACAGGGCATTTCAGCGCCAATACCGTATCGATAAGAAACGAATGAATAAAGAAAATTATTTCTCTCTGACCGAAGATAATTTGGGAATCGTCATAGTGCCGTGTAAATAACGACACTTAAGTAATCCGTTACTGGGACGTATAGCTCACAGGAGGTATTTCAGCCTAGAAGTTTAACGAGCAAGAAATACTGTAAACCACGAAATCCGCTCCCGACTTCCTGAATATCGCTTTTTCACCCTCCACAAACGCATGCACTTGATGTTCCCCTGGGGAAATAATTCTTATAAACATAATGTTTTGTTGATTCAGGTGCAGCCTAGAAAAAGTGTTTTAGTTACTATAAAATATTATCATTACCACGACATATCTCCCTGGGTGGGTCTATTTAACCGCGAATTGCACATACTCGATATCTCTGCTTAGGCTTCTTTCCCTCCGCGTTGCTTGATTGCATCGTATTTGGGTTATACTCCATTCACGGGCACTTCCAACTTTTTCTGAAGCTCTGCTTAAGTTCTACCTCCAGGATATTTCTCCGCCTCATGCAAACAAAGCTTAATCATGTCTAGAAACTTACACGAAAAGGACAGCGCACCTCCTTCGTGCGCACTCAGTATAATCAATATTTTGCATAAGAACTTTTTCTGACTAGGTATTACCAACACACCTATTTTCTCCCGGTTTTTATTTATATTAATTACAAATTAAGTATTGTATTTTATAAACAAAATATAAGTAAAAGTTCAATTTAATTTAAAAAAAAAAGCATTTTATGTTAACACAAGTATAAAACATGGGTTATACCTGACATGTGTATGAAACAACCAAACACGTNAATTTAAAAAAAAGCATTTTATGTTAACACAAGTATAAAACATGGGTTATACCTGACATGTGTATGAAACAACCAAACACGTCAGGGGGTGTTTTTTTTCAAATGTTTGCTTCAAAAAGTGTAAAGAAACCGCAAATAGACTATAGAACTACAACTTGGTCAAACTTAGTGTACCATCATATCAAAGCATTTATTTAGTGTTTTGACGGTTGTGTAGGAAGAAAAGCAGTTCGAGGCTGGGACGTGGTGATGGTTACTGCACAGCTGGCATGCGCACTCTATTACATATCCACGCGCCGATTAAGTGACTTTAAAATTGTTAAAATCATAAATATGTCACTGTTTATGTTTCTCCAGTTTTTTTACTCTAATTTATGTAAAACAAAAAGAAACCAATTTCAGTTTCTTGCCGCAGCAGTATTTCAACATGACACTTTCAATAATACGTAAAGAATTCAAGTTCCTTTCCTTGATTNCAGTTTCTTGCCGCAGCAGTATTTCAACATGACACTTTCAATAATACGTAAAGAATTCAAGTTCCTTTCCTTGATTCACTCTGAACATTAATGTTAGCTCTCCAGGAAGTTTTTCGTTAATAATAATGTGGTTACGGACAGGAAAGTTCAAATCACGGCGAGCCAGCTATCAAATTCACCGCAGTGTTACCAACTTCCTCAGTGGGATAAATGATGTGCTTACAGCAAGCCGGCGGCTGTAATGGGACCCGTTATACGGAAGCTCGCCAAATCGCATTGTTGAGCGCATGTTGCGATGGAAACGCCGCATAGCATTTGTTGCTGTTGTTGCCTAATTACAACCGTAATGAAGCATCCGAGATCACTCGTGGCAAATTTTCATCTCGTGTTTCTGCCTGCGAGCTAAATATCAGACTACGCAGCGCAGATTCCCTTCATTATGTACTCTCCGCCGCTGGGACGCGCGGGAGGTTAGAGAGGCACCTAACCTCGAGGAAACCGTTCTTTACCCTGGAGTAGCGAGGAGGCAAATACGCACCAAAATTACTCTTTTTTTGTGTGTTATTTTTTAAATCGTTCCTGCCGCGGTCTACACACACTGGCGAGAGAATTATTAAATTTCTAAATAATTATTATAATAAGAGAAAACTTTCGTCATCTGGTTTTATTACCTTAATATTCAGATGCATATTTTTAAATAAGTTTAAAGTAATAGTATAACTGCCCCTTAGACTTTTTTTTTTAGACGAATACCTTTCTCAGCGATTCACATACATTTACAATTCATTGCATCTCGTTCGTGTTAAAATAATCCCGGTTGGCTCTTTGGGGTTCCTTTTTTCCAAAATAAAGCTGACAGGGGAATTAAAGTAATTTTGAACCACTACATGCCAGTCTGATTTCAATATACCATAACGTTGGATAGAACTGTAAGCGTTTCAAAATAACTAGAATTAAATAACTAAAAAATTGACAAGAAACCAGTAATTGAATACAATCACACCCCCAGGTTTTTTTTTNATAACTAGAATTAAATAACTAAAAAATTGACAAGAAACCAGTAATTGAATACAATCACACCCCCAGGTTTTTTTTTGGATTGTTTAGTTTTTAAACAATTAGCAACTGGCACACAGCAGTAAACTACACAACGCAAATGCAAAGACAAAATTAAGTAATTTTACTTAAGACATGAGACAAATGATGGGCCATTCTCATTGATGAATGACCTCAAGTCTGCAATAAGAGGTTTACAATAAATACAAATATGATAAGTAAAATAATGAATTGGAACTCCCTCGGTGGTCTTTTCATGTTAAATAATTACCAATTTCACTTATCTTTCAGTGCCTTAATTTAAAAAAAAAAAAAACATTTTTTCTGTATGTTATGATCTGTATAGGCCTATATAGCTTCTTGCTCTTAAAATTACATAAAATCTTAGGTTCCTGGGTCTTAACCTACATGGCACTGTTAAAATTCTAGTTCATAGTTCCATTCGGAAGACGGTTAGGTATACTTAAAATTGAAGAAGAAAAAACTAACGTGACGTGGGTGAAAGTGTAGCCGCGCTGTATATGACGCATAAAATTATGGTAGGCAACAAAATTTTATGGAAGTGTAATATCCCTAATAACGCCCAAGATTTTCATTATCTTAAACTGCTATCCGGATGTCTCACCACAAACATATTGTGTCGTGTGAAAACAAACTGTCGGACGAGCCCGTTGATCAAGACCCTTAGAAATGAGTAAAATGACGAATTTTGAACTGAAAAATGGCTAGTAAAAATTACGAAATAATTCAGTTTATGAAAAAAAAAATATTCAATTTTTTTAAATATGTACGAAGTAAATTAAAAGTTTGCATTGAAAAATTCTATTTAGTTTTAAAGAATATTCCGCAAAAATTAAACTAGAAATTAATTGGTTTTCAATAAGTATAAAAATATTTGCCAATTTGTGGCAGACCTGATGTATGTTACTTCTTCTCATACTTGATATACAAAAAGTATTATTCACTACAAGGCCGCGAATAAAATCGTTTATTCCCAGCAACTTGCTTTCAAATACTTTAAGTAGGATAATCTGAGTTCTCTGACAAGGGAGTGGGGGTCAGGTGCCAGACGCTGTTCATGCTGTAATTCCGGTCGGTCGGCGGCCATATTGTATCTGGGTGATCAGGACCCATGAATGACCAGAACCCAATTTTTATTTAAATCGCCAAAAAAATTAAAAATTCAAAAAAATCTTTAAAAATAATTTAATGTAAAAATTCATTAAAAAAATTAAACAATTATTATTAAAATTTATTTTAAAATTATTTTTTAAAATTAATATAAAACATATATCCGAAGGTTTCCCCAGCATCACGTCCTGCAGACTGACACGCCACCAATGTTTCTCATTGGTTGAATTAATGGGCAGGCCTCCACCCCCCTCGACCATAGTCATTCCAGCATCGTATGCAGCATTGTGTGTTTATTTTTTTTTTTTCGTTTTTCATTTGTTTTCATTTTCAACTCCAAGGTGGCACTAGTGTATTAATAATCGATTTCACCACCACGCCAGCTGGTGATTTAGCCACCAGGTGGCAGCCATATTTATGTTTTTAATGTAAAGGTGGAACTATCGGCCAATTACTCATATTAGCTCGACCCTTTTCACGCCATGCCATATGTACTGTCCATTTATTTTTAATATCGCCCACTACAGCGCACAGGTAACTCATGTTTCAACCACCAGAGATAATTGACTAATAACAAGAGTACTATAGACCTGTATCGAAGGGTGACGAGGTAATATAAATTGTCATATTCGATTTTTTAAATTTAATTTTAAATGTAATTATTTTTATTTAAAAGGTTTTTATTTAAAGCGAGGGTATTTTAAAATAAATAAAACCTAACATTTTTTTACACAAAATGTATTTTATACATAATTAAATATACATAATCAGCAAAAAATTAATAAGTTTTATTAATATTTTTTGAACAGTCCAAATTTTTTATCTGCAGATCTTAAATTATGATTTTTGGGTTTCTCGTAAAAGGTCGAGGAATTCATATATGACAGTAAGTAGCAGTGCTCTACGAAGGGCCGCATAAATCACAGGGTCGCTACGTTGATCGATGGTCTATAATACTAGTACCAACATCCGGCTCATCGACACCAGATCTTTCGGTAGCAGAACCGCCATCAGTAGCCTTAGGAGTATACATTGCTGGTCGTCGACGAGTGGGTGCAGGTTCGTCTCTGGAACCAGAGGCAAAATCATCCATGATGGGTACTGATACTAGTGCCTGGCGTCGGTGATGCAATCGGCTGCGTCTGTTTGTCTGGCTGGCGGCATCCTTCTTGGACCCAGGTTGCTGGGAGTGGACCGATGGCTCCTGCCCCGCCTGAAGCGAATACACGTTACAGTCTGGCGCGTGGATGGTAGCATGAGTCTGTGCCAGGGCAATGATTTGGTCCACGGTGCCGGAAAGCTGCGTCTGCTGACTCATGTGGAACATGACGCAGGCCGATGCTCCCTGGCAGTCATATTGAAACTGTGTTGGTTTGTAGACAATTGGAAAATTTGCGATTAGCCAGTGCTGCATGTCGCTACCATCGCAGGTCTCGGTGTAGGTGTGCAGATATCCATCTTCTGCTATGAAACTATACTCCATGCTACTGTAGTCTGGCTTGGTGCTTGCATAAATGTTTGTAGGGCAGAATGGAGTCATGGTGACGATCAGACGTCTAGGTGTCGACTAAACGAGTTCGTCGATTTTTCTCACATATATATAATATGGATGTCGATCAGGTGTGCCACCATACGAAAAACTAAATTCTCTCACATTTCAAGAAGATCGGGTGACTTCGTGTCTACTCGTAGGAAGCCGATTCCCAGTCCAAGTACGAGGCACGTTCTTCAGTGTGCAGGCCCAGTCAGATTCTGACCTGTCGCAGACATGACGATGCGACTCGCCATACAGTTTCGTCAGCTTGCGAAGTGAAGGACATCCATACACGGCCTGCACGTCGATTATTTCCTCTTCAAGTTTACACAGTACCCTAATCGGGGCATTCGGGTACTGCATCAACAAGTTTCGCAGCATGTTTCCCACCTGATGGCATGGAATCTTGCCATCGTCCCACTCCAATCCGTGGTAGTACTTGGTTATCCAGGGTTTTGTTTTCTGCTTTTCTTGTCCAACAGTTTCCACGAAAAGGGGGGCGGAAGGAGCGTGTGCGTGTTTTTCCATCGTCGTCGTAGTACATTGCGATCTCCTTGAACCCGAAGCCATTTTTTCTCTGAAAACCCTGCATATTACAGTACATCTTGAAGCTGAAGATGCTCGAAGACGAATAAATAGCTATAGTGTGTGAACAGTTATATTTATATATTGTCAGCTGCGCTCACGACAGTATTTTAACGTTCTTGTCTCAGCAATTGTACGATATGAGCTGGTCGTGAATTATCAGGCAGAATGCGTACGTGTTAGCATGAATATTTCCATGTGTATTGAATTCGATTCTGTAGTCAATCACGTTGGAGGTAAAATGCTCGCCCTGTTTACTCACATCGAATACCATGAGCGGGGCCAAACCCTTGAGTGTGTCAGGGCTCCGTATAGTGGATTGGGGTTGTCCATAATATGTATTTTGGAATTGAGCGTACATCTGATATGCCAGCAGGTAATGCCCGTTTTCAGAGTTCCTGTTCATGCCAACGTACGAATAGCTTTCGCTTTTAAAAAATAATTTCACATTTTATATTTGACATTTGTCGAACTGCGAACGACTCACTCTCACATTGTGCTGTCTTCCAGTCTGTAGCCCAACGCTGATGTATCTCGGTTTCTGAGAAGCAAAGCTGGACGTCACCATCCAGTTGATGTGCTGGCTTGCTGGCAATCCGGGGTGTGTCTTAAGACTCTACGACTTGAAAGCCACATCGATGTTTTTACCATCTTCTACAATGGTTTCTGCATGCATATAATCTAGAAGCAGTACCAGTTCCTGCTTCGAATTGAAGATAATCCTTTTGTAGTCTTCAGCAAATCTCAATAGCCTGGAGAGTGGGATGCACACTTCGAACTTACCTCCAGAGTATATAGGAACACGGTAGTCATAATCGATTCTCCAGCCTACCAGATTGGCTGCAGACAGCTCATTCGGCATGAGCGAAAAGTAATTTTTGATCAATGAGGTTATGCCGACATCTTGCGACTGGTCCACCTCGACACTGTTGAGAAAATATGTGATACGATTGATCAGGTGAAGAATTCCATTGCTCGTTATTTTCGTCAATCTGGGTTGGATCAATTTTCTTTCATTTGAGTCCCCCTAATTCACAGGAAAAACTGGCAAGGAAAAGAGCAGGTATCTTGGTGTTGGACCGCAATCTGAATTTCCGATGGTAGTGTGTATGGTCCGATCAGGAAAGGCGGGTACGCATGAAGTTCCACCTTCTTTGTGCTGTCTTCAAAAACGACCGGCTCTTCGATGTAGGTCGCATTGTAGTTACGAAAATCGACACGGCCTATGCACCATTCTCCCTCCAGGTCGAGTGGCGGAAAGTGTACAGCACGCAGCTAGGAGCTACGACCCGTCAAGTTAAGTGTTATCGTCATGAATGATGGTTTCCTGACGACATATAGCCATTTTATACAATTACTTGTACGAACTAAACATGAAATGATGATACAAATGTCCACAGTTCCACGTGTGAGGCATTTGCTCCATCTCGCAGTTATCAGATTCGTTCCTTTCAGGTACCGTCGCAGTTCGGGTGGACGACACAAATTCCCAAAACTGTTATAATTGTTCATGTTTTCCACGTTTCACATAAGTTACCCAGTGTGTACCAGGCCCAGCTATCGTGTCCAGATTAATTATGACGCATTTTTCTCTCTTAGGTTTAGGGGGCAAAGCATCGCTCATAAACACTCCCCTGAAATGTGGTATTTTCAATAAGTGTGCATACAGTTCAAAATCCATGTTTGTGAGTGGTCGTTTCGGTAGAGATTTTATTGTTAACTCTTCCTGCTCTGTCGCTTTTGCCTACTTCCACCTCCTACTAGCTATGGTCTTAGGTAGAGGCTTTGGCCACTTTTTTACCCATGGCGACAGCTTCCATATTTGCATTGTGTCTTTGGGCCTCAGACAACTGCTTCCATTCGTTCGATGGTATGTTGACAACAACTCGTATGCTGCCACTCGCGGCTCCAATTAGGGCTCCGAGTGCAAAAAAAAATCAATGGAAAAAATCCGCTGGTATATGTTTTTTTGATCTTGCATACTTTTCTTGTCTTTGACACTGCTTTTCTTTTAATTTGTGCCTGTATCTTTATCTCTGTACTTGTTCCCATTTTGACCTTTGTTCTTATCGCCCATGCCTATCTTCGCCTTGTCCATCACATTGGATACATTCCATGCGGCTATATTTTCTCCGAGTCTGGTGTATGATGATTTTCTTTTTTCGTCGGCCTTCTGTGCTTGTAACTTGTTTGCCTAGTGTCATGTTCACAGATCCTAGCTTAGGGAGTAAGCAATATCGTGCTTCTTGTACACCTCATCTAGTGTATTAATGCCTGTGTCACCACATCACAGTCTTTTAGCTAGCTCGAATGGTAGATTATTGATCATCGTATCGACGACACCTTTTCCGAAATTACATCTTAGAGGCATCGCAGTGAACTTAACGAGAAACGAATAAATACAATTTTTATACTTTTTTGATTCAGTTTAATTCTAGACTCGGAACAGCAAGGAAGCAGAATACTAATGATGCATCTATATTGTCGCTTATGCAGTAAAGCACTTACAGCTTTGCGTAGCGTGTATCGACACGAAATAACTATCTGCAGGATGAAAAGTTAAAGTATGTAATTTCATTGCAAACTTTGCCAACATCAGTTTACCTGGAGGGATGCATTAAAGAGACATTGTAAAATGTGCAGCACTGATCCTATGTGACCACAATTGGCACCACACACACCACAATCAGCGCCACACTTACCACAATCAGTACAACATGCACCACATGCATCAAACTCTGCACCACAATCAGCACCACATGCACCACAATCAACACCACGTGCATCACAATCAGCACCACATGCATCACAATCAGCACCACATGCGCCACAATCAGCACANCACAATCAACACCACGTGCATCACAATCAGCACCACATGCATCACAATCAGCACCACATGCGCCACAATCAGCACAACATGCGCCACAATCAGCACCACATGCGCCACAAGATAATAGTGCTAACATACGTATTACCAAGCAAGATGTTACTNACATGCGCCACAATCAGCACCACATGCGCCACAAGATAATAGTGCTAACATACGTATTACCAAGCAAGATGTTACTCTAGCCATACATATTACTGCTTAAGATGAAGCTATCTCCCACGAATCGCGACATGGAAGCATATTTCAGAATACAGTGCGCTGCATCATTACAGGACCATCAAATTGCAGGAAAACGTGTGTCCTACTGAGCCTGCTGGAATAAGAGAATGACCTTCGGTTCTAGAATGTGTACCTACATTCAAAATCACTCCAGCAACCGAAGTATCAGTGACTGGTACGAGTACTGCAAGCTGTGGATGGCGTGGGTTATTTCTCTTACAACAATAACGATACGGTCGTGCCACCGAGTGAAGTATTGCCAAAATCAATACTTGTATTTTATGACATTGCCTATGAGTAGTAAAAGTGCATTTTGGAGTACTTTAGCATGGGATGGGATGCAAAAGTGGACTGTGTGTACCTCGGCCACATTTATTTGTGCATACCCAAACAGCTGCTCCATGACAATGCAAACATGTTGGTGTTGTTTCGCATGGACGATATGAATTTGCGGTATGTTTACGAAGCTAATGTAAATACGGACATGACATTATTGGATTTTAAGCATATGTGTGCCTTGTGCTGGAANGGTATGTTTACGAAGCTAATGTAAATACGGACATGACATTATTGGATTTTAAGCATATGTGTGCCTTGTGCTGGAAAGGCAAGTATGGATTTTTGATAATCGTTAAGGACTGGCCCCTATATAATGAGGTACCGACAGTGATTCGATCATTTCATCGTCGACCGTCAAGAATGAGTTATAGCATATAGAATTATTTGAAATGTTGGCGAACCCGAACAATCCGAAGATGCTGCTACTTCACATTTCAGTCTCGAAACTGGTAATGCCATTAACTCGGAATTGCACAGTATGTTGATCAAACAAAACACGTTCTTTCGTAACTATCTGTCCAAGCTCGGGGCGAAGANGGTATGTTTACGAAGCTAATGTAAATACGGACATGACATTATTGGATTTTAAGCATATGTGTGCCTTGTGCTGGATAGGCAAGTATGGATTTTTGATAATCGTTAAGGACTGGCCCCTATATAATGAGGTACCGACAGTGATTCGATCATTTCATCGTCGACCGTCAAGAATGAGTTATAGCATATAGAATAATTTGAAATGTTGGCGAACCTGAACAATCCGAGGATGCTGCTACTTCACATTTCAGTCTCGAAACTGGTAATGCCATAAACTCGGAATTGCACAGTATGTTGATCAAACAAAACACGTTCTTTCGTAACTATCTGTCCAAGCTCGGGGCGAAGATGGAGCGTGTGAAGACCGAGATAGTCCCCGATATGATGACTATGGACGAGCACGTAACGAATGTTAAGTCAAATTGCCGACAGATTTAATGTGGCATCTGCACAAAATCAAGATAATCTGAAAAACCTGAAAGAATATATGACATGTACATTCACTACATCGATTTCCCGTCTCGCCACGAAAACGGATATTCAGAACCACAGCAGGGACATATTGGATGCCTGCAGCGAACGCCTGGGCAAGATCGAAAGTTTCTAGATGGAGATGCACGACTAAACCTATAAAAGATAGCAACAGTAAGTATTTTTATTCAATGCGATGTCGGACATTGCTAGCGACTTACATAGAACGATTCAGTCTGTTCGCTCGATGTACTTATTCGCAAAGAGAGCTAAAATTTTGCGCGACATTATAAATTAAGAAAATTTTAAGGCCGTTACTCGTCTTGAAGTGCTCGGGGAGAGCAATGGAGCGCCCATAGTCGTGAAGACCGATATCGACGATACTGTTGAGCCTATGAACAAGCAGAGACATTATGTACAGACAGATCGGGACGATGGATCGGATGCAGATTTGCCACACACATAAAAGGTACGGAAGAGAGTCTTCAAACCGAATGCTCTGGTTCATCNCAGATTTGCCACACACATAAAAGGTACGGAAGAGAGTCTTCAAACCGAATGCTCTGGTTCATCGCTACCTACGATCGTACACATCTCGCAATAACGATACGACATACGGCATATACAGGCATAATTATAAGTGGTTCCTGGGTGCTAATGAAATAGAGTTTCTACCTAGTGGGATCATCCAAGTAGGCGATTACACGTAGAACCCCCGGGATTTACGAACTTCTATTTCCCAACCAGCCCAGAGAGTTTACAGAATCCGACCTGCTGGAATACAAGACTTTTCTCAAACTCACGCATGCACATTTCCAAGATAAAAATCCTGAGACAAGTGTTTATTAGGACGAAAATCACGAAAAATTGACATTGTTGCAGACCTCTTCANATATCGACGATACTGTTGAGCCTATGAACAAGCAGAGACATTATGTACAGACAGATCGGGACGATGGATCGGATGAAGATTTGCCACACACATAAAAGGTACGGAAGAGAGTCTTCAAACCGAATGCTCTGGTTCATCGCTACCTACGATCGTACACATCTCGCAATAACGATACGACATACGGCATATACAGGCATAATTATAAGTGGTTCCTGGGTGCTAATGAAATAGAGTTTCTACCTATTGGGATCATCCAAGTAGGCGATTACACGTAGAACCCCCGGGATTTACGAACTTCTATTTCCCAACCAGCCCAGAGAGTTTACAGAATCCGACCTGCTGGAATACAAGACTTTGCTCAAACTCACGCATGCACATTACCAAGATAAAAATCCTGAGACAAGTGTTTATTAGGACGAAAATCACGAAAAATTGACATTGTTGCAGACCTCTTCANCCAAGATAAAAATCCTGAGACAAGTGTTTATTAGGACGAAAATCACGAAAAATTGACATTGTTGCAGACCTCTTCATTGGCTTAGCACTGAAAAGCGGCGAAGCCCTGAATAAGATAGACGACGACAAGAACACCGACTACGTATTCTGGGACGACCCGAACGAACTGGTCGATAGACTACGACTATAGCTCGCCTCGCACAGGGTTGGAAATTACTCTCACACTAACGAGATTATTTCATTCATTGAAGAACTGAAGGAGGGAGGCTACATAGAATGAGTCGATTGGGAATCGCGAATGAAACGCACATATTTGCGAGACGCATCTACCGTCGCCACAAGGTCGTGATATGCCGGATGAACGACCTATTGAAAGCCGACATCGTGTTGATGATACCGTATGCTCGGGTCAACAAGGGCTACAAATACATTGACCGTCATCGATATATATAGTAAATTTCCTTGGGCCAGGCCTGTCAAATCTAAGAATGCCCGTGATCTCACCGAGGTCATGGCTGATGTATTGCATGGAGGACGCATCCCGACTAATCTACAAACCGACCAGGGCAAGGAATTCTACAATGCAAAGTTCAAGAGGATTTACAGCGAATTGGAGCCCCGAACTCTTTCATGTGCGACGTATACGCAATTATGCTCCGAGGATCTGAATAATGTTCTCATCCGTGGAGGTTTCTATGCTGAGGAGATCCTGCCTACAAAGTTACCAGATGTATATTTGGTCGAGAAGATGCTGAAACGACGTAATGGACGGTCGTGTGTCAAGTGGTGGGATTTCCCAGCCCGCTACAATTCCTGGGTCGACAATGCGGACATCTAGCAGTGAACACCGAAGATTGATATATATATATATNCCCAGCCCGCTACAATTCCTGGGTCGACAATGCGGACATCTAGCAGTGAACACCGAAGATTGATATATATATATATATATACACCTTTGTGTTTACTCGTCGTGCTTTACTGAATAAGTTTTGTGTAAATAAATGTGTTGTGTTTTATTTATTAAAAAAACACCCTACTTCATGTAAAAATATTTTTTAAAAATAACTACATAAAAAAATATATAAAAAATTCAATATGGCGATTTATATGACCTCATCACCAATCTGTATANAAATTCAATATGGCGATTTATATGACCTCATCACCAATCTGTATAGGTGGATAGCACTCTTCTCGATAGTCAATTATCTCTGGTGGTTTCAAGGTGAGTTACCAGTGCGCTCTAGTGGGCGATACTAAAAATAAATGGACAGTGCATATGGCATGGCGTAGAAGGGGTCGAGCTAATATGAGTAATTACTAATTGGCCTACAGCACCTCCTATAAGATAAAAACATTAACAAATATGGCTGCCACCTGGTGGCTAAATCACCATCTCGCCTGGTGGCGAAATCGTTTATCAATACACTAGTGGCACCTATGTGTTGAAAATGAAAACAATTGACAAACAAAAAAAAACAAGATGCCTGCATATGATGGAATGAGTATGGGTGAGGGAAGTGGTGGCCTGCCGATTAATTAATCAATAAGAAACATTGGTAGTGTGTTAGTCACCTGCTGGTCGTGGTGCAGGGGAAACCTCCAGAAATGTAATACTTCTACATAAACTTTCTTATAATCATTTTTAAATAAACTATCAATAATAATTTTTTTTATAGTTTTTATAAAGTTTTTAAGTAATTTTTTTTTACATTTTTTGGATTTTCAGGATTTTTTTGGGATTTAAAAAAAAGTTGGGTTCAATGTCATTCAAGGTTACGGGCATGGGGTCAAGGTCATTGGTCAAGTTAGATTTCTCCCAGTTCCAATATGGCCGCCGACAGAAATTACAGAGTAAGGTGCCGCCAGGCACCTTACCCCCATCCCCTTGTCAGAGAACGCAGATAATCATTACACTACTATACAATTCTTAGAAACACATTGGTCTGTAGCCTATAAAAACCAATTAACTTTCTACTGCATGTTACCGACGTAGCCTTTATGACATGCGCACGCATCATCAAGCATTATATTTCGTAAGTGGCACTGACAAGTCATGCGAAAAAAATTATAATAGTCTCATCGAATACAAGGCCTTTTGTTTCAACCACAGTGGTCACGAAAATAAGGTAATTTAACAAAATACTTCGTTCCTGTTGGCTACATAGTTTCACGAACGTGTAAATATTCATAGTAGACACTTATTTTTTCCTTGTTATTGTTCGTATACTTTACCATTTATAATCTTTTCACGGTAAGCCCGCTTAAGATCTGCTTCGTATGCACATTGTGTATTTTTGTATCATGTATTGCTATAGGCCTGGTCACTTTATTCAAGCGTCGGTCAAGGGAAACTGTGAAACTATTGAAAAATTTAATATATTTCTAATGTAATAGTTTCTTAATAAGTGAATTAAAAACAAAAAGCGAAATAAATAATTTCAGTTTTCACTAATGTTTCCCTAACAGTTTTAATTAAATGTCGCTTCGTCGTTACGAACTTTACTGAGCGCTTGNTTCAGTTTTCACTAATGTTTCCCTGACAGTTTTAATTAAATGTCGCTTCGTCGTTACGAACTTTACTGAGCGCTTACCAGTGGGTAGGCCCGGCAAGTCGAGTTGACAGTTGAGAGATTTGAGCGACTCTTAACAACGTATTGTGAAGCCGANTTCAGTTTTCACTAATGTTTCCCTAACAGTTTTAATTAAATGTCGCTTCGTCGTTACGAACTTTACTGAGCGCTTGCCAGTGGGTAGGCCCGGCAAGTCGAGTTGACAGTTGAGAGATTTGAGCGACTCTTAACAACGTATTGTGAAGCCGANCCAGTGGGTAGGCCCGGCAAGTCGAGTTGACAGTTGAGAGATTTGAGCGACTCTTAACAACGTATTGTGAAGCCGATTAATGTGAAATGAGGTGAGAATGGAGCAGGACCGGAATGCAAGAGCGGGGAAACGGGAAATCCCAGAGAAAACCCGCCGACCAGCGTTATAGTCCCGCTTGATTCGTGCTTGCAAAAATCCAGGAGTGACCCGGCGGGGGGTTGAGCCCGGTTCAAGGTTGATTTCAAAAGTGCTCTGTTAACCGTGAACAGCCTATAGACTGAACTTATAGTATGCGAACGTTCCGCATTAGTGTCACTGTTGCACGGACCTCCTAAGCAAGCAGCNGCCTATAGACTGAACTTATAGTATGCGAACGTTCCGCATTAGTGTCACTGTTGCACGGACCTCCTAAGCAAGCAGCGCGTGCTTACTTGAGGTGTTCGGTTGAGGTTGGAGGTTTGCTGATCCCGGAAGAAGTACCCTCCGTGGAATGAGGTTAACATAATCCAGGGCAATCTACTGGCTGTTTACCCGGGCTAGACGGGTTTACCCAGGTGATTGTTTTCGTCATTCGAGAGATACCGCGGGCACTATCGCCCACCTTAAGCTACGCAACGGCTCTTCGAGTTTNGTGATTGTTTTCGTCATTCGAGAGATACCGCGGGCACTATCGCCCACCTTAAGCTACGCAACGGCTCTTCGAGTTTCTGAAGCGCTGCGTCCTCGCCACGGGGACTACATATGTTAGAATCACATAATCTAGAACTGCCAGATAACAGAATAAACAAACAACTGCACGTACTTAAGTGATGGCACGTATTTGAACGGTCACTCGACAAAGACGCCACAACTGAGAACTAACCTTTCGTTCGAGTGGAGTGGAGAGATTTGTGCGGTTCTTAACGTCGAGGTCTTGAGGGCCGATGAAAGTGAAGCGATGTATGTAGCAGCGCCAGAATGCAAGGGTGGGGAAACGGGATATCCCCGAGATAACCCGCCGACCAGCGGTATCGTACCGCACGATCTCCTCTTGCGAAAAAAAAACCGGGAATACCCCAGCCAGGTATTGAACCCTGATCGCCTTGGTTGGATGCGAGTAGTCTAACCGCTCAGCCACCGCGGCCCCGAAGCTGGCCGGAGCCGGGAGTTAACATCTCAGGGCACTTGCGGGCAATTAATTCTAGGAATCGTATTTCAACATTCAGTATTGCTGTCCAAACCTAATGAAATCAAAGTTGTTGCAGTAATTTTTTTGTGTCGAAATGTAATTGTAATTTTTTTAGTTTCTTTCTTTGGTAAATCCGAATATCGTTAATAAATTAACATGAATAAGATTTGTTAACGATTGATACGTTGAATACTAATTATTTAATCGTTACCAATAAAAAAAATCATCAGGTTAATGTGTTAGGTGTTCGGTTTCAAAAAATATAATTCTTATTACATCTACTAGGTACCTCTATTATTATAGAAAATAAATAATTCCACTCAGAATATACACTAGTGAAAAATGAAAAATGAACACCACTAAAGCGGTGACGTAGAAACGCCATATGCGTATGGGACACGGATAGAGGTCAGTACATGCAATGATTAACAGTGTTGTGCAGTGGACAGAGTAGGAACCGCATACTAGGCATATCACCGTTGAGCCCAATACAACTGTAGTTGACTCGGTGAAAGAATAGTCTGTTGTTTCAAGCATCGGCTCGCATGGAGCAAACATTGTAGACATGCCACGATGGCATAGACGACTACACTTAGTGCAATTAATGGACTTTGAATGAGGTCATATTGTGGGCCTGAGGGGGGCTGGATGATCCTTCCGAAGGATTGCCCAACGCTTAGGACGTGAAGTGTGTGCTGTGCATTATTGGTGGTGCTGGAGGTCCAACGATGGTGCACATGCTCGTCAACCTGGTTCCGGACGGCAGCGTCATACCGAGTCCCGCCTGGACCATCGCATCAGACAAGCAGCCATTGCTTATCGCATGGCGACCGCCGCACAGATTAGGGCCACTGTTGCACCCAGGGTGTAAGCTATATGACCATCACCAACCGTTTGCTGGACGCTGGGCTACGATCAAGGTTGCCGCTCGCCAGGCTTTCTCTCACACTTCATCAACGTGCAGCCAGCCTCAAATATAGTTACGAACGACGCAGCTGGAGAAATGAATTGCACGGAGTTGTGTTTAGTGATGAGGGCAGATTCTGCCTTGGCGCCAGTGACGGTCGTTTGCGTGTGCGGTGTCGACGAGGAGAGCGGCAACAACCAGAGTGTATACAGCAGCTACATACAGGACTAAATCCTGGCTATATGGTCTGGGGAGCAATAGTCTACAATGGCCGTACGCCTCTGGTGTTTGTTCAGTGAACACTGAACAGTGAGCGCTACACCAGAACATCATCCAGCTTATTTTGTTGCCGTTCCTACAACGCCAAGAAGATGTTTTCTTGCAGCAGGACAATGCCCGTGCACACACGTCTCATGTTACCCAACGCGCTCTCGAAGGCGTTCGTGAACTCCCCTGGCCAGTACGATCACCCGACCTGTCCCCCATTGAACATGTGCGGGACATGAAGGGACAACGTTTGGTGTGGTCTGCAATACCGGCAACAAACCTCCACCAATTTCAACAACAGGTGGAATTAGCGTAGAACACTATTCCCCAAGATGACATCCTACACCTTTATGATCCGTCTCTATGCACGTCTGCAGGACTGCATCATTGCTAAAGGCGGATACACAAGATACTGATATTGTTGTTCAAGACACTCTGTAGCCTCTGTCCATAGGTGTACGGCCCTGTGATCATTATCATAGACCTGTGTAATTATTAAATAAAACCTTTATTAATGTGGGGCCATTGCGTCTGGGTGTTCATTTTCTATTTTCTACCAGTGTATTTATAATTATAAAAGTCCGCTCGGCACGCAGAATGCTCGGACCATTTTATTTTTCATTTGAGTTCTTTACGAACTGCAGGCATAGTTGGTTCACAATCAGTTTACCGTTTTGAAAGTTCGGCTTCGTTTTCCATCCTGCTCATTGTGTATTCTTCCGCCATTTTCAAAATTGCCACCACGGGGTCGTGGTGGTGTATTGGTCAGACTACTCGACTCCCACCAACGCGAAACGGGCTCGATTCCTTGCGGGTCGCTCACGGATTTTCGCACGTGGGAATCGTGCCCGACGAAGCTGTTGGTCTTCTGGCATTTTCAGGGATCTCCCGTTTCCCCAATCCTTGCATTCCGGCGCTGCTCCATGCTCACCTCACTTCATTCTCATTGGCTCTCAAGACCTTGCTGTTAAGAGCCACCCAAATATCTTCACTCACTCACTTAACTGCTGCGGGCTGATCGCTCCCCCTACGGATGCTGGATCAAGAGGATGTGGAAGGTTGAATCCAGGCTCCAGTGGCGGATACAGGGATATGGGGGTTAACTCTCTGGAGTTCTATTGTACACTGGATAAAGTATTCTTCTTACGGTAAGTGTGTTGTTAATATGTAGTGCAGTATTTATATATTAATTAAAAGGTACTCCTAATATCGGCTAAGTATGGAAATTTATACGTGGCATAAAGGCTCACGTCTACCTAGAGCTTTTTCTCTCGTTTAAGGTTGAGAAGCCAAAGAGCGATAAGGACGACACTGCCAAACGCATCAATTGCGCCATCACCGCTGACACAAGGCTCTGAACTGGCGTGCAGTGTTCTTGTCGTTCTGCGTTTACCAACGGGACTTTCAGCGGTGACCCTACCAATTTGTTGGTAGAAAGTCTGTAAGAAGCTCAATGCAAGGCCCTGTAGTAGTTTTGTATGTTTCTGACGCGGTTATTTTGAGATACAGCGCTTTGGGGGGTGCCATTTATTTTAGCCATTTTGGAGTACTCTGAAACGTTATTTTTAATGTGCCTGACGTCTTGAAAGCACTCAAAAGCCTTGCCTGAAGTTTTTCGTAGACCAGCACATTAGACGCACGTTCAATAGTTTCGTAAGAAAAGTGTCTTTCTAACACTTTGCTACGCAGTTCAAGCAGCGGACGCAGGCAAAATACTTTAGAGTAACCAAACAATTCCTTACATTATATTTATACGAAATACTGTGCAACCCTTAAATAATAATTGTAACTACTCTTTCGTCGCATATAAATTCAGATTGGATATATTTTGCAATATGACTTGTCAGAAAACACAATTTTAGTAATTTTGGAGAGTACGAATAAAACAAACGAAAACATTTACAAAAGTTTTAACATGGGTGACTGAGAGATCGTGTCTTAATTTATTTTAAGATTTGCCTGGCAAAATCTATTTTACAAAAATCATAGACTGCTACATTAAAGAATATGGAAAAATGTCCGTATTTTAAGGAATTTAAAAATTTTGCGAAAACATATTATAGCGTTATTTGAAATATTTATTTTCTTGAAGTAACGCATGGTTATCTGATTTGACGTGAATGATCTAATTTCGGCAAGCGCGTTAGTTTTATTATTCGCAACTCCTCAAAAAAACACTAACATCGTGATATCGGCATGTCATTATGCAAAAAGTATGCTGTCTAATTTTTTTTTGCTGGGAAATAGTACTTGTAAGTAATGACTACAAGTTGAACAGTATTTCGCACCAATATAAAATAATGTATTCTTTCGCGACCAGCACACTTATATCTTAAGGCTGTTGCCTGGTTTGAAATCAGTGAAAATACGTGGTAATGAAATTCAGTTTTGTGAAGCCAGTTTTGAAGATACAAACTTGAAGCAAAATTTAAGTGTGAGAAATGATACTCTCAAGCTCTGTATTGAGGCAAATATAACAATTTGTTTTTCAGTAATTTTTTTATTTGACCATTATTTTTTCTAATTTCTCCAGAAAACAGGCTACACAATAATGCTACAAAAGTCTTTAATAGCAAAGAAGCGCGTGTTTTTATGCTCAAAAAAGTCTATAGTGTATCTCTGTTTAACAGGAATACCAAAACAATTTACCACAAATATGTATTTTCAAATATAGTCTGTTCGTGTTTTCTTCACGCATTTTTAATCAAACCTTTGAAAAATTACCCCATGTTTGACGTGCTTGGTTGTTTCTTAAAATGCCACCTGTGATAACATAAAAATATTATATTTCTTTTTAAATTTTAATTTAACTTATTTTTAATCTATAAATTACAAATATTTCTTATATAAGGAATTTGAATAAAGGCAGGAATAAAATACGTGTGTTGGTAATTCCTAGTAAGAAATATATCTCATACAGAAAACTATTAAATTTAGTGCGCACAAATACGATGCGGTGTCGCTTTGGCGTAATTTTCTAGGCTTGTTAAGCTTTGTATTCATGAGGCGGAGGAATAGCTTGGAAGTAGAACTTGAGCAGGGCTTCAGAAAAGCTGGAAGTAACAGCGAATGAACTATACAAAATGCTCACTGCTTTCAAACCAGGCGACAGCCTTAATGCTGACTGGTAGTCGGTGGCGTGTGGTGAACTGTTGCAAGGTAAGCTGGTGCTTGCTCACTGCTGTGCATTCTCGGTGCACGCAGCAGGAACCAGTAACCAGAGTGGAGCCTAGGGAAACTGATTGTATTCCGACCACTCACAAGCGGGCAGCCAAGGGACCCCATTACACGCTTCCTGTGGCGCCACCTGCCGGAACTTCATTTTATCGGTGGCAGCAAAATGGTGCAGCACACACCTAACGTCAGTTTACCTCGCAGCGGTTCGCCACACGCCACTGCTGGTAAGTATTGTGGTTTGAACGTGATGCACGGTGCCTCACACCGCAAGTAGGTGGAACTCTACACCCGCCACCGCCGCAGGTTCTGAGGTGGCAGAACAATGGATTTGCTGGCGGAGGGTGTAGGGGGCTGGGGTGCGAGAAGGGTAGAGGATTACTCGTCTCGTGGATTATCGTGGCGCGTGTGTTTTTAAAAGCGCCTCCGGAACAAGAAGTTTAAACTGCTGCGTACCTCCTCCCCCCGTCGGCGGCCGTAATCAGGTAGCGCGCGGTAGAAGCCCGCGCCGGGTAATTCTCTCTCCGGGAGTTTTCCGCGCGCCGCTTTGCGAGCGCATCCTGGCGGTTAATTCAATGACAAAGTGGGGAGCGCGACGAGGAAGCAACACTGGGGAGCGGGCTTTTGTCTTGCATTCCGCGCCCGGTGATTGTTCTCGTATTGCTCGAGATTACTCGGCCGTCTCCCCCCCCCCCCNCAGTGTACCACCCAGTTAGTCGTCTCTCCAGCTATATTTCCCCGGAAACGCTGCGGATTATATCGGGGAAATCTGCGCAAATTTAAATTCTTACAGCCAGCTTAATTGTTCAAAGTGCTTCCCGAGAAAGGAAGACAAGGATTTTGAAGATCGTTTGCGCTTAGTAATCCGATAAACGGGCTCAACGAACATGAAAGTTAGTTTTCGTAACGAGTTAGCAGAACCGATAAATGCTCCGAAAGTTTTTGGCCGATATCTGTCGCATAGTTAAGTTGGGAACCGCCCTACGGTTTTGTTGGTTCTGGGATCGAATGCTGGCACACACATATACGTATACGCTAATTTAAAGTGTAAATTTAAATTTAAATTTATTGTAGTCTATAAAAGGTCCCTTCTCCAAGATATACATATATTAATCGAGTGACTTCCAAGTACTCATCAACAGTTACTGTTCAAACCATCATATGTTTTAAAATAATTGGAATTGGGAAAACGCAATTGAGGAGCGATCTGTGATTTGACTAGAATTGTTAATGAAAACCAGTATCAAAAAATTAATTTCCAGTACAGCTGGCCAAGTGTAAGTCAAACACGAAAGGCTGCCGAAGTCCAGTTGGAATCAACTACGAAAAATAACAATAATATTACGCTGCACATTTTAAGGTCGAATTAAGCAAGAATGTGAGCGCATTGTTCACGCTGTCATTTTGAATTGTTTACATGCTCTAGTGTCTGAATTAAAATTTCGGTATTATTTTGTATAAAATGGGTATAATATTAATTGCCTTTTCTTCAGAGTAACTTTTTAGTTCCTTCTCATTGTGAATTGATCATTGTGTAACCGTGTGCCACTTACAAATGTTATATTAATATTGTTCCGGTGTAATGGCTGGAATCAACGCGTCAGTCACGTCTTGAAAATTCAATAAATTTTCAGTGGCATCGATTGAATGTTACGATTTAAATAAGTGATAGAAATGCTTTTGATATTTCACAGCAGTTAATAACAAGATATGAATTCTAACTAAAATATATTCAAAAACGGGAAGAGACGTTTTTCAAAATTTGATATCACGAGCTCTCAGTTAACCCTGAACTAGCGGTAATTTAAGACAATTTTTTTTTTTTCCTCCACTTCTGCTACTGTTGAAACTTATTGAAGGATTCTATGTAAACATTTTTCTCCGCATGTATTTCAGTGCTTATGAAAAAAAAAATTGTTCCATTATAACTATGCGCAATGGTAGCCACCTCTTTCTGAAAGATTCATCGTGTGACCTTCGTTCCCATGGTCATAAAAATACTATCTGATCGTTAGGTTCTGTTATTCAATTCCCGGCTGAGCTATGGATGTGTGTATTCGTTTTAGATGTACTACTAAGTAAATTTATATTGCAAGATTCACAGTAATTAGCTTTCGAAGTAAAATTGGAAGATTTAAATAACCATACGGAGCACAATATGTTCAGAAGTACGTTTCTGTATAAAGGACACCAAAACAATTGGTATCTAGCCGCTATGTCTGTCGTGCATGTTCGACAGTTCAGACCATACTAGTTTAGTTTATAGAAACACGTATTCACCTTTTACCCTATGTTAGATAGTATACGAAATTGTCCTGAAGTGAAGGTTCAAACTTTGTGAAATGATTAACTTTAAAAATTGGGATAGAAAACGTAATATGGCCTTTTACCTTATGTGATTATTTCGGACGGGACGTACCCTTAATAACTGAAAATTATAATGTGTTATTTCCAATTTTTTTTTAACCACGCGAGGTGCAACATGAGATTCGTGAATAGTGCTATCTTGATTTTATAACGGCCATAACATTTGGCTGGTAATAATAATCACAAACACTAACTGGTAACGCACTTTTGTTGGTTAATAACATATCACCCACTAATTTCTTAACACTGCAGGAGATATCATCCACCAAATTTTGACAAATGGGATATGTAAAATCAGGCTTAGCACTGTTCACGAATGTGAGTCTCATCTCGCACAGTTTCTGATATTTTGCAAATAACTAATTTTAGTTCCTAATTTTCAATTATGTGTGTCTCCCTTAATAACCACGTTGCGTCATATGTCGTTTTATTTCTTCTACTCAATTTTCCATAACGAATCATCTCACAACGTTTGTACGTGGTGTTCGGGATATTCGGGATATAATTATTCCTCTTAGGTTTAGATACTACAGTACTTAAAAAATTATTGGGTTGTGGAAAGAGGATAATGTGTGTTCCAGCGGCGTGTGGTGAACTGTTGCAAGGTAAGCTGTGTTTCGCCCTGTGATATACCTAATCGTTTGCTAGTTTACACAACGGCCACTTAAACTAAGTGGCGCAGTTGACGTCACAGCACGTGTGCAATGGGTTCCTCGCCGCTCTCTCGTGAGTGGCCGCAGTACATTCGGTTTCTCCCGGCTCCATTCTGGTCACTGGTTTCTGCTGCGTGCGCCGAGTGTGTACAGTACTGAGCAAGCACCAGCTTACCTCAAGCAACTGGCGTGTTCCTATCTAAAAACACATGCTCAGTAATGAATGCCAAGTCGGGTTCACAGATGGGACAGAAAACCGGAGGATATCCAGTGGTTGCTGCAAATTGCAGATATGGGCCCAAGATCAAATCACAAGATTACATAAGTACACAGACGAAATGGCGAGGCGGTACTTTTGACATAGACGTATCCATCCTCTGATTAGCTGCGGGAGGCCTTGTGTCTGATTGGCTGCTGCATGCTACCAAAGGTTCCGTATTGGCTGAGCTGCCGACTGGCGTGTAGATTACCAGGCACCGATTGGCGTACGGCGTTCCGACCATAGACTTAAAATGAGGTAGACTTAACATTTCATCATCTGCGCAAGTATCCCACATTGACCTAATCCAAGCAAGTACAACTGGCAAGGTCACATGGTCAAAAGTGATAAATGTGCTGGTTTGTAATCTTAGTTTTCAAAATACAAGCCCTTTTATATTAATAAAATACTCTTGCCAATTTTAAATTAATTAAATTGTACTAAAAATTTGTTGCAGGTAGTATACAGCGCTTGTTTACATAAACGACATTCTTATTTATAATCCTATCCATGTCGTTTACGGCAGTCGTATTGATATAAAAGTACTCCAATTTTGGGACATAGAGACTGATTTTACGCAGCTAGCGTGATCTCTCTGCCCTGTATTTACACTATAGTTCCGACACGCTTCTGGCAAGTGACGCCATATTGCAGGCGTGCGCGGGTGCAGTTCGCGGAATAATTGGCTGTTTCGTCTCTGTATTCTTCAGTACTTCGTTACCAAACCGTGCGACCAGTGACTTGTGGTGAAATATTGCAAGTTAAGCTGGTGCTTGCTCAGTACTGTACACACTCTGCGCACGCAGCAGTAACCAGTGACCAGAATGGAGTCGGGTGAAACGAAATGTACTGCGGCCACTCACGAGAGAGCGGCGAGGCACCCATTGCACACGTGCTGTGACGTCAACTGCGCTACTAAGTTTAAGTGGCCGTTGTGTAAACTAGCAAGCGATTAGGTATAGCACAGGGCAAAACACAGTTTGCCGTGCAACAGTTCACCACACGCCTCTGCATGCGACGCCAATGTGAGTTTCGCGTTGTTCGTGTTGGGTGTCGTAGGAAGGAGCTGCTAGGAAGGCATGAGAAGGCAGGGGGTGGCCTGGAAGACACGCTATTTATAANGGGGCGAGTCGCGGAGGAACTGCCGGTGACATATCGCCGCCGCCTATCTGGGCCGCGTAATGGAGCCTCGCACAAAGTGCCTCTGTGCCGGCACCTGCCGTCTGTCGACCCGCGCCCCCTCCTGACAAACTTGCCGATGGCAAAACCTATCCCTCCATCCTCGCCAGACCCTCTGCCCTGCTTTCCAAATTACCGGACGTCTTCGACTCCGGATGTTATCGCGGGTGCCTGCGGGGGAAGATTTCTGCCGAGAGAGGATTTCCTAAGGGGGTTGGCGACCGATTACTCCCGACTTCTTCCAGGACCAGCTAAAACGTTTTCTCCGTTACCCCCGTCACTTGTACATCGGAAGTGGGAAATTTCGCAAATTCATTTTAGGACATGCTTAGACTTCTAATAGATTAACATTTATGTCTGTTTGCAATTGTATTCTAGTTAATTAGACACACCCTAGTGAACTTGGAGCCAACAACAGACCTGCAAAGACTCATGGATCGAATCCCATGCAACCTGGTCTGAGGTAAAACTATCTAGCTGTGGAGTCTAGCCTACAGATCCTACAACGAAATTTACCTGTCGCTTCTCACATATACGTTTTCGTTTCAGATTTGTTTTGTCACTTAGGGTATTTATAAACAGGAACTTAGAGAATATTGTATGTTGGTTCATTAGACAAGCAGCAGGCCTAGTCAAGTTACAGTGTGCTAAAAGCAGACGGGTGTATTGCTGTCGGCTGCTGACCGTGTACAAACCAGTCATAATTTTACTCGTTATGCAGCAAGCCGCACGCAAACGACTTTATCCTCGATAGTACTGTATAGGGCTAAAGTTCACACCAACCTAATAAAGTGCACACCAACCTAATGTTAGAGCTATCTGGATTGGTTAGCGCTAGGCCACGTCAGAGCGGGTGTAGAGTTGACGGACGGCGTCGCGCTGGGCGCTGGGCGTCTGTTTTAACTGTCCCGTGAAGAGGGTGCGGGTGCCGTGAGGGGGTGCGCAACCTCTATACCGCGCATCACATGTAGCCTATTCATTCACGGTTACTTAAAACTTTTCTGAAGCCTTGCCAAAGTTATACTTTCAGCACATTCATCCTCCTCGTGCAAACAAAACTTAACCAAGCCTAGAAAATTACACATAAACGACAACGAACCACGTTCATGCGCACGCATTTAAATAATATTTTGTTTGGGAACTATTTCTTACTGGGAATTACCGACACACCTATTGTCGCTCTGTTTTTATTCATACCAGGCATAATCATAAATTAAATAATATAATTTAAAGACAAAGCGTGTCTAAAAGTTCTTTGTAACCAAAACTACACGTGCTCGCAATACATTTGTCCATGAAAGGAACACATGTGCTTCAGACGACTTAGAAATGAAAATTTTCTAGGCTTCGCGCATTTAAGAAACACAGTTTAGGAACCCTGTAACATAGCTAGGAATGTTAGTAACTCAAGTCAAACTAGAATATACAGTTCCATTAAATTCTTCTGCAGCTATCAGCCAATAACATAATTGTGTCGCATTCTTGTTGTTTGTCAGCGCCTTGCACATTGAGGCGATAGAGCACTGGATGGGTTGTCGGCACTCCATAGATTCTGTGAGTCACTGACGCAAACAAACCTTAAACTGTGTTAAGGTATTTTGCTTGTTCCAAACTCAAAAAAGGGTAAAACTTTAAAATTAGGTATTGTATTTTTTTACATGTAGAAGATTTTGAAATAAAATATCAGCACTTTTACGTAAAAAAAACACTTAAAAACAATTGAGAAACTGTCGCTTCTATATGTATATGTAACTAGTGGCATTCGTAGCTGGACCACACGACAATAGCTAGGTTTGTAAATATTTCATTAAAATACTTTTTTATAGGGCTCTGCACGTACATTAGCGCTTTGGGTATTAGGACTTTCCAAGATATAGTGCTTTGCCTTAAATGCATAACATATTATAGCCCACTAAATTGTGCAAACCACAGATAAGCTCGTGTGGCCAAAATCACAGGGCTGGGCGGGCGCAAGTTGTTTGGAGGTCATTATATGATGGAGCGCTTGTCCTTTCTAGCGTTTCTTGTGTACAACCGCGTGACTTAAACTCTGTTAATCCTCGCCTTCCCGACAAGTTTTATTACCCAGCTGGCCGTGCGCTTAGAATGNTTCTAGCGTTTCTTGTGTACAACCGCGTGACTTAAACTCTGTTAATCCTCGCCTTCCCGACAAGTTTTATTACCCATCTGGCCGGCGTTCAAAGTTATAAACACCTCACAAAAAGTTTAGGATATTGTGTGATACAGCAGTTTGGGTGGTAGGAGTTAAGTAGTTCTTTCGTGATCAACGGAGAGCGGATGGACGCAAACATTACGATGGTATTTACTGTAGGGTCAGATGGCGCTCACTACGGTCTGTGCAGAATCTGGGGTGAATGATGCCAGATCTCATAAGAGCAGCCCAGATGGAATGGGGTCTTCTTCCGGAATATGACATCAACGCAGTGATTACAAGCATATCACGGCGTGTTAGGGACCTGTACAATGCACACGGAGGCCACACACAGTACTAAGCTGCAGCGGGAAGAAAGAAACCCTCCCTAGTCAGAGACACCATTAAGTTAATTGTGTTGTTCTTTAGTGTTTATGTGTCTGTGATATTGGAAAATTGTTGTTAGAAACATTCAGACATAGTTAAAAAACGNCAACGGAGAGCGGATGGACGCAAACATTACGATGGTATTTACTGTAGGGTCAGATGGCGCTCACTACGGTCTGTGTAGAATCTGGGGTGAATGATGCCAGATCTCATAAGAGCTGCCCAGATGGAATGGGACCATCTTCCGGAAGACGACATCAACGCAGTGATTACAAGCATGCCACGGCGTGTTAGGGACATGTAAAATGCACATGGAGGCCATACACGGCACTAAGCTGCAGTGGGATGAAAGAAACCCTCCCTAGTCAGAGACACCGTTAAGTTACTTTTGTTGTTCTTTAGTGTTTATGTGTCTGTGATATTGGAAAATTGTTGTTAGAAACATTCAGACATAGTTAAAAAACGTCTTTTTTGAACGCTTTATCTCAAAAAGGCACTTATAATAAACCTTGCCACAGACTTCACTCCAATAAAATGATAGTGCCGCCACTTTAAATTCCACTGCACGACATTTCAGACCCTTGCGCTTTAGCGGCGATGGCATACTTGATTCGCGTAGCAGAAAAGCCCTTATCGCTCCCTCGATCCTCGGCTTGAGCGCGGAAATAGCTGCAGGTAGGCGGGTCCTCCAAGCTTCTCTACCTTGACCATTACACGAGGTAGAAAAAAAAAAGATACGGAGTGGGGTACTCAGGAGTGTTCAGTCGACCGTGGGGGCGGACACGAAGCCGGCGATTGCTAACAACAGCTGCCATCTACCTCCAGGACACGTGCGACGGAGTCCGTGGCCACCCCGGCCCGATAAGCCCTGTGACTACGACAACGAGGAGGAAGGGTGGTCGGCCGAAGCAGTTTCCATTCGCCCACAGAGACGAAGAAAGTCAATTGACCGGGGCTATTCTTCGGCGAGTCACAGCGCCCATTCTGCACCTCGCCCCATCCCCCCTGCACCCAAATTCTCCGTTCTTTTTGCCTCTCGACTCCGCCGAGGTCCACTGGGTTTCCATAAAAGTTCGTCCCTCAAGAGCGGCGGGGCTTTAACGTCTCCCAGGCAAATAAAAAAAAACTTCATATCTTAATCTAGTGGGGGCGTCAATGGAAGAAGAAGTATTTTCTGTAGCCAACCGAGCTCGATTTTTTTTTTNTCATATCTTAATCTAGTGGGGGCGTCAATGGAAGAAGAAGTATTTTCTGTAGCCAACCGAGCTCGATTTTTTTTTTCCCCTTTCCGCGTCCCTCCATTCCCATTTTCTTTCTTCCGAGGCGCTCGCCCTTCATAGTTCCCACTNTTTTTTTTTCCCCTTTCCGCGTCCCTCCATTCCCATTTTCTTTCTTCCGAGGCGCTCGCCCTTCATAGTTCCCACTTAAATGCGTACTTCCTTACTCCAACTTGATTTTGATCCGCCATTTTTCTCCCCCTCCGCCGTGCCCAACCCGACTTTCCCATTCCTCCCCCTTTTCTAACACGACTTTCCTTGGCTTTTCCTCCGTATTGCCCCTCCACAGTCGGTGATAAACTCTGGTCCCATTCCTCTCCTGCCTCCCCAGCGAGACCCTGGCTCTGAGTTCCGTCGCCTCTCGTGGACTCGGCGTGTCGGCCAGATGCTCCGCCCAGGGGTTGCCAGTTGGCCCTCCACTTCTGAATTTATTAATTTAGTTTAGTTTTGCAAAACTATGCATCTTGTAAAATTATTATGCGAACTTTTATCACGCATCTTTAGTTGAGGAGCAACTAAGTAGATGGGCTACACTTCAAACCATAAAATGTAAACATGTCGTNTTTATCACGCATCTTTAGTTGAGGAGCAACTAAGTAGATGGGCTACACTTCAAACCATAAAATGTAAACATGTCGCATATACACTACCAACCTAAACACGTAAACTGACAGAATAAATAAAACATTTAACTGCCAACGTGTGTTCTGTTATTTGAAATCGCCTTCTGCGACACATTATTATTGACATAATAAATATAAATATAAAACGGGCTTGTTTCATTTTTAAGCCGTGTTTTCAGTAAATATCGATTTTGCTGTAATTTCGCGATGTTTCG
>NQII01003557.1:228155-244852 GCA_002778355.1 Clitarchus hookeri
GTCTTGCCGCGATGGATGCGCCTGTCGCGTGCGCCGCCGCCGCGAGACCTCGTACATCCCTCGGCCGACTCCTTAACTCGTGCGAGACGTCACGTCTGGGTCGCAATGCGCATGTCCGTCCGCCCGCCACCGCGCCAGCTTCCGGCCCTATGCGGAACCCATGTATAGGCTGTTCTTGGTAAAGTGAGCACTCTTATGGCCCCAGTTACTTTTTCTTGCAGTCATTTATTATCCTTTAACCAATCTTTTAAATAAATTTTGCCATGTAAGTAATAAACACAGAGTATATATTCCAACACACTCGGAAGTTTACGTCAGTAGTTATACAATGGGGGTTCACCCGCTCGATGACGTCACGCCGAAACCTCCTGGTCTGTCATTCCTCGTCAGCAGCGGCCATCCTTAATTTCCCTTTTTCCCTTTTGGAATTTCTGTTATTTCCCTCTGAATTTTCCTTTTTTCTGCCTGCACTATCATTCCACCTCTCGACTATTCACGCTCTTGCATCCCGATGTTATTTTTCTCACACTCTGGCATTCCTTCCTGTCTCTCTCTCTCTCGTCCATTCTACCCCTTGGGTTTTTTCTCATATTCCTCCCAGTCTCCTCTATTTTCTCTCTTGTGTTTTTTCCTTTTTCTCGCGCTCTGGAATTCCTTCATGTTGCTCTCTCTCTATATTATTTCGTTCGGTCCCTTAGGNGTCGTTCTTTACTCTCTGTGTCATGCTTTTCGCCACCTCCATATTGGATGTCATCACAACCGTCGTCTTCTGTAGGCGGCCATATTTAATTCCCGTGACCAGTTGTCTGCTGTAGGCGGCTATCTGTTCACTCATCGCCCCTTCAGGTGACGAGTGAACCAACACTTGCACAAAATGGCCGCGCCGATACCAGCGCTCCTAGTCGCGAACTGTAGAACTTCAAACACTCTGCTGGTAGGCGCGAGAATCAAAGATGGCCGTCTACAGAAGCCGACTGGCGACAGGCACGGGAATTAAAGATTCCTTCATCAACCACTCTGGTGGTTGATGCAGGAATCACAGATGGCTGCCTACAGTAGACGACTGGTCACGGGAATTAAATATGGCCGCCTACAGTATACGACGGTGGTGATGGCATCCAAGATGTTGGATGCTAAAAGCATGAGAGAGGAAAGGACTACAAGAGAGAAAATAAAGGAGACCGGGAGGAAAATGAGAACCTCCCCCCCCCCCTTCCGAAGGGATAGAACGAACAAGAGAGAGAGAGCGGCAGGAAGGAATGCCAGAGCGCGAGAAAAAGAAAAAAAACACGAGAGCAAATAAAGGAGACTTAAAGGAATATGAGAAAAACCGACAAGGGATGAACAGACGAAAGAGACAAAAAGTAATGACAGAGAGTAAGAAAAATTTACATCGGAACGTTAGAGCATGAGAAAACTAATCGTAATGCAAGAGCGTAAATAGTCGAGGTGGAATGATAGAGCAGGTGGAAAAAAGGGAAATTCCGAGGGAAATAAGAAAAATTCCAGAGTGAAAAAAGGGAAATACAAGATGGCCGCTGCTGACGAAGAATGACAAATCAAGAGGTTTCGGCGTGACGTCATCCAAGATGGCCACCGCAGCCAGCAGCCATGTGCGAGTAAACCCCAATTTTATAACTACTAATGTCAATGCTAAAAAAAAAAAATATTTATTTGCCAATATTCCAAATGAGAGGTCTTTCAAAACTGCTCACTTTACCGTGAATAGCTTGTACCGCTTTTTCCGTCGAGGAGTTAATGCCACGCTCGTTAGATTTTTACCTCTGCATGCAGAGCAAGTGAATGAGTCAAATAACTGAAGAGATTTGAATGGTTCTTAACATCGACGCCTTAAGAGCCGATGAGGATGAAGCGAGGCGAGTATGGCGCAGCGCCGGAGTGAGAGGGTGTGGGAAACGGGAGATCACCGAGAAAACCCGCCGACCAGCTGCATCGTCAGACACGATTTCCACCTGCGAAAATTCGGGAGCCACCTCGTTGGGATTCGAACTTGGTTCACGTAGGTGGGAATGTAGAGCAATTTTCGCAAGGGGTAACGATAGTTTTTCAACGTCTACGACCCAATATTTACGTACTGTTAGGTTCGGAAACAATTTCTTCGTGTCTGTAGTTTTCTTTCCGCGTTATAAGGAACCATATGATTAAACAAGCAAAAATTTATGCATTTATAAAATGCGTGTATAGCCCATTCATGGATATTTCCAACTTTTTCTGAAGTTATGCTAAAATTTTTTTTCTTTCAGGCTATTACTTCCGCATCATGAAAACAACGCATCGCATTCGTGTGCATTCATTTTAATAATATTTTGCATTAGAATTTTCTTACTAGACATTACTAACACACCTATTTTCTCTGTATTTATATTCATACCTATTTAAAATTAAATATAATTTATAGATTAAATGAAAGTAAAAGTTAAATTTAACCAAAAATGAGTTACTTTTATGTTAACAGAGGTACAAAACGCTTGGAATACATGACAAATTTAGGAAACAACCAAACATGTCCTACATGGAGTAATTTTTCAAAGGTTTTATTAAAAAATTGTGAAGATACCACGAACACACTATACACAATAGGCTTATACATATATGCACTCTTACATGCGTACATATAAGCATAGCAATTGTGGGTCTCCACGGCTTCTTTTAAGATCATCAAAGCTATGTGCAATATTTTGTTTCCATCCTCAAAAATTTTAGGCTTCGATGTGTTTGTTACCTGAAACCATATACATATATAAAGAAATGTCACTGGACAACCTACCGGAATGGCANAGGCTTCGATGTGTTTGTTACCTGAAACCATATACATATATAAAGAAATGTCACTGGACAACCTACCGGAATGGCGCATAACACGTTGAACTGGCATTCGGGTGGACCCATTTTCGATTCCCAGTTCGGCCTTTTCGATTTCGGTTTTCCATGGTTTTCCGAAACTGGATTGGAAAAGGCTTATTAATGTCCCCCTGTATTATGCCTGAAGGCTTACCAGGTAACGGTTTGTAAACTAACTTATGACCTAACTTAAACGAACACNGTCCCCCTGTATTATGCCTGAAGGCTTACCAGGTAACGGTTTGTAAACTAACTTATGACCTAACTTAAACGAACACCCATGCCTTACCTAGGATTCGAACCCAGGACCACCCGCACACACCCCATACCGGCGGCGTACCAAACGACTGCCCCACGGGAGTTCTGCTTTTCTGAAAATCACTCTAGGCCAATGACGGGAACGTTTAACTCATGTCATGGCCGACTTCTTCACCAGTCCTGATCGTCCGTGTCACAGGTTCCGTCTCCAATGATTCCGTTGTCGAGGAGGTTAAGCCATTCTTCAAACAGAGAAAAGTCCTTGACCGTTCGCTTTCCTATACGTGGAACGCATGACGGAAGAGGCCTCGGAGGCCATGCTATTTGCTCACAGAACTCGCATCGTGGCAGTTCGGCTTCGATTCATGGCAGGTCCTAGTAACGCTTTCTGCGCGCGGGGAACGTGTCAGACGTTGACGTTGGCTAGTGAGTTTTCTTGGCGTATTCCCGTTTCGTCCATCCCTGCGTGCCGACGCTTATTACTTAACAACTCTTCACCTCATCCATTCTCTGGACCGGCGGCAAAGGCAGGCATGTCCCTCCGGTAGGATGCGTGGCTGCGTTCGATGCCAGTCTGGTACTGAACCGGGGACCTCAGCGGCGGCANGGCATGTCCCTCCGGTAGGATGCGTGGCTGCGTTCGATGCCAGTCTGGTACTGAACCGGGGACCTCAGCGGCGGCGGGATGGTGACGACTACTTGTTCAAATGATACTGCGCAGCGAGGGAGGTGTCGGACCTGAGCGGTGGCGTAGCTATCGACAATGGGCAGGGGAAATATGTTTGCAACCGTTATCCGTCCACGCGAGTGCATGTACACCTGCCGGCACAGAACTGTCAAGGACGAACCGGAAGTGAGCCCAAATCTTTGCGGAAAGGTAAAGACTGTTTACGAGTCAAAAATTTTTTATTTAGATTCTGAAGATATTTTATGGTTTCGTGGCATGATATCGATGATAAATCGACAAATAACATCCCGCGTGGTCNCCGATTGCACTTACATCGAATAAGTGCACTCGGTCGCTCGTCATTTGCGTCAAAATCTGACAACGAATCTTTATTCTGGTTACCTGAGCCATGCCCTGTAAAAAATTCCCATTGACACTGCCCAATAATGGAAAAATGTTTTCCAAACTGATCGTACGATTTTCAGTAGGCTTGTTGTTGAGTCGAACCATTTTAGTATGGCGTGCGGTTGTAATTTGTGACATATATAATTTAGAGTTTTTATAATTAACTATGACGTGATCAGTCTCTAACGCTCTGGTGATTCGTGTCCGTTAATTTAACATCAATCATCAGTGGGGTGTTAATTTTCTTCTACTTAAAGACCACAAGAAATACTCCATAGTGTTGGATTTGTGGCTGTGTTTGTCGTTAAGACACGTTCCTTGCAACTAGAGAATTATAAATTGATTCTCTGAAAGTTAGTGATTTTATTAATGACGGTGAACCCGTGACACTGATAGCTTTTCAAAGTATTAAGCTAGGGGTACGAGCAAAAAGCAGTTATATTTCGAGGTTTCAATCTTTGTTGGAGATTTTATCGACCATTTTTGGATGTGACTTTTTTTTTATACGCCACCTCACTAATACACCATGCGGATTAAAAGCGGGGTGTTAAGGGCGTTGGCCAAGAAAATATTTGTTGTTTTTTTAATTTGAGCCACACTCAGTTCAACATTTAGACATTGTCAAAGATTACTCTGTTCGTAAAAAAAATTGAGCTCATTGTTTTCGCATAAATACATGTCAAATTCACAATTTTACCGTTTTAGAAACGTGCAAATAATGAAAACTATTTTACGTACAAAAAAGAGATATTTCATACTGAAAGAAGATCCCACGAGTTACCTCAAGTCTCTAATAAAGTCGTACAAGGAAATGTTTTTGCAATTTAAAGAAATTTCGAAAATAAGAACATTCTTGCGTATTTTTTATTTGTAGCTGCTCCTGAATTTTTTTAAGTTAACTTTTGCTAAGTATACCTTTAAATGGACCTTTCAGTTGCCCTTGTTAAATTTTCTACAGATAGTTTGGNTAAGTTAACTTTTGCTAAGTATACCTTTAAATGGACCTTTCAGTTGCCCTTGTTAAATTTTCTACAGATAGTTTGGTTTATTAAATGTGTACATTACAAAAACAGTAAATTTTTTACTTTGACATATTATTTTACAAAACCATGCAATCTAAGAAAAAAATTCAACTGACTACAAAGTAGTTGCCCATAATGTCTATAAGTTGGCTAATACGTGGTAGAAATATTAAATAACAAATATTAACGTGTTCAGCACCCATCATAATGTCATTATTATTTTAATAGTAGCTTTTGCTTTTTCGGACTTCATATAAGGACTGCGTCTACTTTAAAGAGGGTTTGTAATAAACGAACTATCTATCTTCCTCTTCTTGGACAGGATTTAATTATTTTCTTAGTTTGCGCTTCTATTCTTCTTACCTATTTTCTCTATGGTTTGTAATTTTGACTATTAAATACATTTTTGATCGTGCTTTTAAATATTGGATTATTTCGTGCTACTAGTGTAAGGTAGTTTTGTTTGTGAAAATATTGGCCCCTCGTTCTTGCTATTATTAGCACTGATTTTTTTGTATGATTTTTCTAATTATATCTTATTTTTGTGGTAATATTTTTACACGATATCGATAGCATGTCAACGTCTTGAAGCGTGTGCATCGATCACCCAATTGATGGAGTAAATTGGCCACTTAGCGAATACGCGAGCTTTTAATCTTGTAAGGCTAGGTCAGGCATTGATCACGCAATAGAATTTTGTGTTTCAACTAAGTAAATTTCTCAAACAGAATTTGTGACAGAATAANTCAACTAAGTAAATTTCTCAAACAGAATTTGTGACAGAATAACAAATAGACTTTTATTTTTAAAGAGGGGTGTAAAAATTGGTTTCCTTACGGTTCGACTGCATAATTTTCCGCCAGAAGTAGGCAAGGAAGTGTCCTCAGGTAAAATTATGAGTTCATTTCTTTTTGTCACAGTTGCTATAAAAATATAAGTATTTTTGCCTGCAGTATTTTGAGTTTTTCGTCGAATTATCGTTTCTAGAAAAGTAACTGCACAAATATACATTTTTTTTTATTTTGTGGGCGTTTTTCTTTTTGTTACATAATAAATATAGTACTTTTAGTTTGAATTTCTAATTTTAGTCTTGTTCCATACATTACGTGTTTTTCTAAATATTTTCATCAATGCCACTGAAGCTGCTTTCCCGTCATTAACTTTCAATATTGTCATTATNCTGAAGCTGCTTTCCCGTCATTAACTTTCAATATTGCCATTGTGTACTTCATATAGAATATCTTAACGTAAGCATGCTATTTAAAGAAACTTTTGATAACAAGGTTTTCGTTAAAGAAATTAAAAACGTAGGGTTGTCTCTGACAGAACAGCTATTCGCTTAAGTCCATTGGTCATGAAAACACACGAGAAAAAACACCCCGAGTAGACATCAAAGAATTTTTTTTGTCCATTTTAAATTAAACTACGTAAATTATCATGAAACTTTCTCTGGCGTTATCGCTTTGCGAGATACGTGGTGAATTAGTTCCCAACATAATAGCATACATTAAAGTGAACGTAATTTACGTCGCCCTTACAAAAAAAAATTCTTCACTCCCCAGTCTCTTAAAGCATTCCGTACAATTACGCGCAGTTTGTTCCTCTGCGATAAGCTGAAGCATTGGGCGTGTGTGTGAGTGTGTGTGAAACAGCTACTTTTTATCTCGCAACGTTCCTGAAGTTTTTGTTGAACTAGTAATCTATGTCTCCCCANGTGTGTGTGAAACAGCTACTTTTTATCTCGCAACGTTCCTGAAGTTTTTGTTGAACTAGTAATCTATGTCTCCCCAAAGACGTAATTTCACATCGTTCGTCGCAGCTAGAGCTTGTGGTGATACAATAAAAGTTTACATGGTGTTGCTACTTAGAGGTATAATAGCTATGCTACAAAGTTGCAGATGCAAGACGTGTTTTTTAATATCACTGTCTAAAAATGATTGATGTGAAAAGCGTTTGTCGATTANCAAAGTTGCAGATGCAAGACGTGTTTTTTAATATCACTGTCTAAAAATGATTGATGTGAAAAGCGTTTGTCGATTATTTTCCTTTTGTTACAGGTACGGAAATTTTTAGGAGTCGGAGGAAAAATTATATTGTTGTATAAGAGTGGAAATTTGACGAATTTTTTAGGCAGATGTTGACGTAGCTTCAGCTAAGACTTACAATTTTTTATAGACACGATCATTACTGGCACTTCTGTCTGTTGTGGCACATGTGTAGTTTTTTAAGAAAGTTATACCGACAGATGAAAAACGACTACTTCTTAAACACAGCTATCGAAGCAGTCACATTCATCTATCATGACAGTCTTGGTAGAGACATTCTAAACGGTTAATATTATGTTCAANCAAAGTTGCAGATGCAAGACGTGTTTTTTAATATCACTGTCTAAAAATGATTGATGTGAAAAGCGTTTGTCGATTCTTTTCCTTTTGTTACAGGTACGGAAATTTTTAGGAGTTGGAGGGAAAATTATATTGTTGTATAAGAGTGGAAATTTGACGAATTTTTTAGGCACATGTTGACGTAGCTTCAGCTAAGACTTCCAATTTTTTAGACACAATCATTACTGGTACTTCTGTTGTGGCAAATGTGTAGTTTTTTAAGAAAGTTATAACGACAGATGAAAAACGACTACTTCTTAAACAAAGCTATCGAAGCAGTCACATTCATCTATCATGACAGTCTTGGTAGAGACATTCTAAACGGTTAATATTATGTTCAANAGCTATCGAAGCAGTCACATTCATCTATCATGACAGTCTTGGTAGAGACATTCTAAACGGTTAATATTATGTTCAAAATGTAAAAATGTCGTACATTTAAAGGTACAGTGCTATAACAATATACTGTGAATGTTTAAATTTTTTGATATTAGAGGTCTTCAGNTGTCGTACATTTAAAGGTACAGTGCTATAACAATATACTGTGAATGTTTAAATTTTTTGATATTAGAGGTCTTCAGTAGCCATGAACAACAAGATCATCTCAGAATTTTAGGAATTTAAAAGTAGTTTATTGTTATATAATTTACTTTCAAGNTAGCCATGAACAACAAGATCATCTCAGAATTTTAGGAATTTAAAAGTAGTTTATTGTTATATAATTTGCTTTCAAGCCCGGTTTTTATTCAATAATAGAAGTTACTTAGAAACAGGTTATAATTTCCAGTAATTATGTTTGTCGTTATATAATATACATAAGGAAAATTACATAGCGACGACATATATTTAATGTCATTATAACTTACTACCTGTGAAAGTTAAGCTATATTGTATACGTGGTGCCGATATTAGAAATGGTGTGTTGTATTTCGGTAACTTGCACAGTGCGTGAATTTATGTATCTTAGACCATATCCGCATTGGGCCATAAGGTTCTTTATCCGATGATATACATAAATACTTTGGTATAGAATTGCACCCGTGCGTATGAGCATCTCAGTGAATTTGTGAAAATATAAATGTTTTAACGCAGTGGTTTTTGCTCTGCTGTGGTAAGGAAGTGACACTTTCTCGACTACCGCATTGGACTTCGGCCAGGACTTCGCTATATGTACAATATGTGCGAGTACGTACTGATATAGGCTGTTCACGGTAAAGTGAGCACTTTTGACGCTCTAGTTACTTTTTTCCTATCAACAATTTTTGTCCTTCCAAGAATTTTAAAAATAAATACTGCCTTGTAAGTAATAAACACAGTGTATATATTTCACCAAACTTGAAAGTAACGTCAAAGGTCACAATAAAATGTATTTATTGACTATTATTTCAAATGACGGAGCACCAAAACGTGCTCACTTCACCGTCAACGGCCTATGCCTCGGTAGGTATAGGCTATGTATTCCTACCGGTAGATTCCGGTAAAAAAAAACCATAATATGTATCACCACGTGCCTATTTACTGTAAATACCAGTAACAGCCTGCGGCGGTGTGGATTATACACCGTTCACGGTAAGCTGAGCACTTTTGAAAACCCCGCTTAGGATTTACTTCTTCCATTACATTGTATCCCCCCAACATACTGCATGTGTAATTAACATTACCAAGGGCCTGGCCCCTTTATTCATGTGCAATACAAGTGAAATCATGGAATTGTTATACATGTAAATATGTTACTTATATGCAAACTCGTACTATAGTGTGACTGGAACAAGAAACACCAACCTTCNTTGTTATACATGTAAATATGTTACTTATATGCAAACTCGTACTATAGTGTGACTGGAACAAGAAACACCAACCTTACTGAACATAAATTTAAACATTACACTCTAAATACAACGCTGAGTCGTACGACTATTTTTATTTCCTAGCTGCCAACTTAACTGGAAGCCCGTTTGCCAATGTGCACTGTAACATTTATGTAGTAATTGTTTTCAGAAGTTAATTTTAAAAGTGCTCACTTTACCGTAAATAACATTTAGCTGTCAGTGTTCCAGCAGCGTAAGTTTATTTCAGTCTCCGGCGGACCCAAGTGTAGATCATTTGCATGTGGAAAACGTGGCGGACGTTGCCGATGGCAGTAGGCATTCTTGGAGTGTTTACTTTTCCACTGCTATACCGGTCCATAATTGTACAATTTTATGATTTCAAGGACGATGGTTCCCGGCTGAAAGCTTGAATAAATGTGTTTGTTGTTTCTTCCGCTATTGTATTGTGTGGGTACCATAAAATCGTAAATTTACCATCTTAGTAGGAAATTCGTCTTTGAATTGTTAAGACTCTTTCGCCAATTTTTTTACATCCAAGTGAGACACTAGTTACGATAATATCGTCGATGATATAAAATGTGATGAATAAAAACATAAAATATAAAAGTAATATAATATATTGTACAAAACGAAACAGCTGTTTTGCAACAAATACCTGTTGTAATATTCTCAGAAACTTGAAAATCTAAATCACCAGAGACAGTGTGTATATATATTTCTCGGAATACCAATACACTGAAGTATATTTACAGTTGGTAACTTTTATGACGCATGTCTCAAACGACTTGATATTCTGGTTATTTAAGAACTTATTGAAGTAATGAAAATAATATTAATTTTTTCACAATTTTTCTTGTTTTTAAGAAGGTCTAAAATACGAGACTTGTTTTTCCTGCATAACAGTATCATGCATTTTAATTGTCAGAATTTCATTTGCTCTATATTGTATGTATATTTGCAAGCCTGTCATGTTATTAAACTGCACTATTGGTATGTGTAAGAATTGTAAACGCCTTACAATTAATTTTTGTATATGTTTTAAAAATGAAGAAACCGTTCATAATCGTTGATGTTTGGCGATGAAAGCTGAAGCGTTTTCAAGCTATGTATCTCTGCCATTGGCGCGGGCTGGGTATTCAGTGATTGACGTGGTGTCGGACAAAAAAATAAGGGGGGATGGCAATAAATAAGCATGTTACGTGTAGCAGGGAGTGACGAGGTGGGGAGATACAAAGGGCAAACACCGATAAATATTCCAATCTCTGGCGCCGCATTTCTGTAACAGTGTCTACCAGTAGTTTAGTGATTGCCCGGCCTCCGATACTGTATCTGCGCGCACGCCTGCATATTCCCTCGCGTTCAGTAATAAATATAACTGTTTATGTGTTTGCGAGGNAATATAATATATTGTACAAAACGAAACAGCTGTTTTGCAACAAATACCTGTTGTAATATTCTCAGAAACTTGAAACTCTAAATCACCAGAGACAGTGTGTATATATATTTCTCGGAAGACCAATACACTGAAGTATATTTACAGTTGGTAACTTTTATGACGCATGTCTCAAACGACTTGATATTCTGGTTATTTAAGAACTTATTGAAGTAATGAAAATAATATTAATTTTTTCACAATTTTTCTTGTTTTTAAGAAGGTCTAAAATACGAGACTTTTTTTTCCTGCATAACAGTATCATGCATTTTAATTGTCAGGATTTCATTTGTTCTATATTGTATGTATATTTGCAAGCCTGCCATGTTATTAAACTGCACTATTGGTATGTGTAAGAATTGTAAACGCCTTACAATTAATTTTTGTATATGTTTTAAAAATGAAGAAACCGTTCATAATCGTTGATGTTTGGCGATGAAAGCTGAAGCGTTTTCAAGCTATGTATCTCTGCCATTGGCGCGGGCTGGGTATTCAGTGATTGACGTGGTGTCGGACAAAAAAATAAGGGGGGATGGCAATAAATAAGCATGTTACGTGTAGCAGGGAGTGACGAGGTGGGGAGATACAAAGGGCAAACACCGATAAATATTCCAATCTCTGGCGCCGCATTTCTGTAACAGTGTCTACCAGTAGTTTAGTGATTGCCCGGCCTCCGATACTGTATCTGCGCGCACGCCTGCATATTCCCTCGCGTTCAGTAATAAATATAACTGTTTATGTGTTTGCGAGAAATTCTTTTTGGTGTTGTTTTGGGAGGAGGGCGCGTTCAGGATGAAACGAAATTCATTTGTTGTTCTGGTCATGACTGAGATCGTGTAAAAAACAGAAGTGTTATGTGATATCTGGCTCACAGTTAGATATGAACACTTTTGAAATCAACATTTGAAAATAAACCTTTCTCGTAACTGCATTTTTTCAGCGTAACATTTGTCTACCTTTATATACAGCACTGCTTTACAGCGAATAATGTAAACTAGTTCACCGTCGTAACGTCAAAATGTCGTAAGGTATTGTTGGTGGCCAGAAACAGGTTTCGTTTTATTTTATACATAGAGTAATAATTCGTGTAAAGTTATTGTTTTTATCATATTCATATGGTGACATCGTCTAAGCCTGTCTAATAGTCATTAGGCCGATGGAAATATGCTGATTACATTTCGCGTAAGTACAAACAGTGACCAGAAACATGAAACGAAGGGTTTTTTTTTAGCCTAGTTTCCGAAAGAAAGATAGGCGCAGAAACCACTTCCCTGACTGTGTGTGTGTGTGTACCTGAAAAGTATTGAACCCCAGCACTGAATTTCACCAAACTCAGTACACTTCTAGTACTTAGTAAGCACTTACGACATTTTTCGACCATACAGTGATTTCAATACAGGCCTACTACGTACTTATATTCAAAACTGTGGTCATAAAAGAATTTTAAGTTAGGAAACCTTATATATAGAACCATTTGAATTATTACAACTAATCTTGATTTGTTGATAGTACCTATCGCGGGGAATGAATACACAAATTCACGGCCTCTTTTGATCGTCGTTTTGGGAGAGAGAACTACCTGAAAAATAAAGTGGTCACATCATATATCGATAAATATTACACTTATAATCAAATATGGCGTACAAACTATGATGCAGTAAGTCGCGACAAACTTGAATGATTTCAACGGATGGCACATTTGTTTTCAAATTCGCAGCGATATGAATATTTGTGCTAGTATGCCATCTCTACCAAATAATTAAACTTGGTTTAACAAAACTTTGTATGCTGTCGGTACCTAGGAAAGTACTAAAATACATTTTTGTATATTTATTCCGCCGTTCTGAAAGTTGGTTCCACCTTGAATTGAAAGCACTTTGTCGTATTTCAGAAACTACCAAAACGAATTCCGAAACAATTTACTATACAGTTGCAATATTAACAGACAGCACTAATTAAATAATTTTATAATGTGTAAGTTACTTACTTAAAAAATGGCCGTTGACTTACATTTGTGTTACGTATTACATCTCTATAATTTAAAACCGATTTTAACCCAACGTAATACAGTATTTACCAGTTCTTACTCGATGCACTAAATAAAGTAAACATCTTTATTGTACCATTTTAAAAGATGTCATCTTAAATAGAATCCTCATATCACCAATGGCAGCCAGCGGGTGAAACAAGCCCAGTGCTATGAATGTAGCCTGCTTCAATCTCTCCTTTTATTTCCAGAGTCGGGTGATAAAATGAGTAAACCTCTCGTTCCCCTATCCACGAAAATACATTTCATAGACCATACTTTGGCCAGCAACTTAAATGTTGTGTGATACTATGCACAAACAGCTGCGATTACGATCTACACTTTCTTAATAAAACCGTACACATCAGCTCTAAAATAATATCCTTTTACTAAAATCTATATCAAAAACCACTATATTTATGGCTAAAAGACATTTGTTTTATTGAATATAATATGATCTAGTAATTGATTTTCTCTCGTAAATTTTTTAGACACTTTTTCGCACTGCCACATGGCATTACATAAATTATTTCCTTGCGATAATAATATATAAAATACTTTAAAAAGATAATCATGTAGTTACTCCAAACGTCAAAACAAAACATTTCTCGCAAAAAATTTAGTAAAAAAAATTGTGTGTGAAACATACTGCACATTTCAGCACTGAAAATACTGCCTGTAATTTTAATACTTGACCACCGAACTNCTTGACCACAGAATTTCAATTTCACTTATATGTAAAATAAAGGCAGTGAAACTAGAGATTGCTAAAACTTTTCGCAACACATGTTAGATCATCTTACAACAAAATATTTACGCAGAAAAAATAACAATTATGACATTCTATTTACTTCCCGTTCAAATCAAAGAAACATTTTTCATTTTTCGTTATTTTTTGCCATGTCCTACTCTCTAAAATCTGTTCACACTGTGCCAAGCAGATGAAGAAAGTTTATAGTTTTTTTCTGCTTAAATTCAGGGTAATCTTTTTATCTGGCATCAACTGAAAACTGACAGAATCCGAGCCATTAAATAGTACACAAAATTTTTTGATCGGCTATCAGAAATTTAATTTTAACAAATTTATTTTAGTTTAACAATAAAATACATACGCCTGTTTTACACACCGTGAAAATAAAATGTTTTCCAAGTCAATCACGTGCAGTAGGTTCAGTTATTCCAGACACATTTGTATTTATTTAGCGTATACTGTTACTTAAACTGGATTGCAATGTATTGTTTGCGAATAACAAACACTAGGCTATGCTGTAATTATAAGTACATGCTTTTTAATGTAGTCTTTTGAAGTGTAAAACATCACGAGTGAATGATTTCACGGGTACAAGACTTCACGGACACAAGACTTCACGGGCACGCGAGTTTATGGGTGTAGAAGTTTACTCGTTGGTACAGTGAGAATAATTTTTTTTTTGTTCAAACAAAATATATTTGCCACAACCAAATCATTTGTTTGTGTAGCAGTGATGAAATATTTTTCTGTTGAAACCAAATTTATTTGTTGGTTTATTTGTTTGCAGCAAATGTTTTGCTTGTTTGGTTGAACCAAATATTTGGTTACCTTTAACAAATTATTTGTCTCCTGTACCAAGTTATTTGTTGTCCATGCCAAATTACTGGTTTCCCCTCCCAAATTACTTGTTTCCCTACTAAATTATTTGTTTACCTACCAAAATACTCGTTTCCCTACCAAATTACTCGTTTCCTTACCAAATTACTTGTTTCCCCTAACAAATTACTTGTTTCCCTACCAAATTACTCGTTTCCTTACCAAATTACTTGTTTCCTGTACCAATTTATTTGTTTCCCCTACTAATTTATTTGTTTCCCCTACTAATTTATTTGTTTCCCCTACTAATTTATTTGTTTCCCCTACTAATTTATTTGTTTCCCCTACTAATTTATTTGTTTCCCTGCCAAATTATTTGTTTGCCCTACCAAGTATTTTTTACTATTATGTTGCAGTTTTTTTTATATATATTGTATGTAAGGTCATTTTCATGGAAAATAATTTTGTACAGCCCATATCCATTACATTGAAAACCAAAGTTGTTTTGTAACACAAAAATATAAAACCGTTAAAAATATTAAACAAGGGTCGCTGTAATATGCTTAGCGAAAGTTATTTTGCGAAAGAACCTCAATGATTTCCGCAGGTCTAAAAAGGTGCAAAACTTACATTTAACGGTAAAAAAATAAAAGCTTTTGTGTGATTATAAAGTCATAGTTATCTTGAGACAGTGCTTGCAATTTCCTTGTTTATGCGGGTGGTTATGTTTTTGATATTTTGTTGATATTTATTCTTAACGGGGTTATAGGGGCGTAACAAGTTATTGATAAGAGTTATGTAATGAACACTATATAAAATAGGTTTATTTACACGAAGGTTGTGCAATATTATTTCAATATAAATATGATTGAATATGACCGGGGGGATATATACAAATATACTGAAATATTAAATGATATTATTTTATATAGATATAGCCAGCCACATTCTGAGTAAAGTCTAATTGGAGAGTCCCCACCTTGGTTATGATTCCTCTGGCTTATTAAGATGGCGCAGGTCGACGGCCGGACACGCCCATCTTCAGTGGTCTTCTCGTTCCAATGGCCTGACGACAAAAGACACCGCCCATGGACTAAACTGCCCTATATCGACTGCGTTGTCCTCGTTTACTGGCCAGTGGAGGGGGTTTCTGTGATTTGCGATTTCATAACTAATTTCAGCGATCACGGCCCCATGTCCTGGATAAATAAGTGAAGGTGTGATCAGGCAGGCTGCTCAACTAAGGGCCTGACCACAACTCGTAACAGAGAGTATTAGTTTCATGTAGTTAGTTCCAGAAACAGTACAAACGTTATTTTAATAGAGTATTGTGCAAATACTTTAGAATTTAATTTAATTTAATTCGAAATCACATTATACTTATATAAGGCGACCGACATTTTCTACATTAAAATAACTTTATTTCTAGTAGAAAGCACACTTACTAACGTCCTGGGTATCTGACGTAATTGTAGGTAGGCAGCGCGTCGGACTTACTTGCAGTGCGGATTGCCGACCGAGCGCCTACTGAAAGCACTGCACACTGCAGATCTTGCATATAATAGGACGAGATAAGGAAGCAATGCATTAAAGTTGAACTGTTTGTCGAGTATTACATTTCAGGTATCCTCTGTGCCTGAATTCGGTGCCTTTAAGGAGCACTGCAGTTAACATAATTTTCGTAGTGGTTTAACAATAGCTCCAACTGTTAAGCTTGACTTTTTTTTGTATCATTATAAGCGATAGCAGATTTCAGGTCGCAACGTGATTTAATACAAATTTGTCATAAAAAGCATGTTCCTACTGGCTACTTGGTAGCAAACCAAACTTTTTGTTTTAAGTGTGAAGTGGAGATCCAAATAAACGAGGTCATGCTTATATTTACACTTATGAATTTTGTCACAGCCAGTATATAAAAATAATTTATTAAAATGTAACGTGTAGCTACTTTGTGTGTCTCCCAAATGTTTCTAATGTAAGCAACATCTTGAAAGGTCCGTTCGTATGAAGTCTGAAGTTTGTGTGTATTTTTGTAGTTAGATACGTTTGGAGTACGTTTAGAAGTTCCTTTAAAGAGGCTTGTTTTAAACATGCTGTTGAAATGCCAGGCAGGTGTTCGCTTCAAGTGTCGTGAATCTTGTTCTCTCTATCGGGGCCGCCTAACCGCGAATATAAAGATCATAATAACTGTCGGGGGAGGGGGAAGGGGCGGTTGGCCCTTATGGCGGGTGGTGACGGTGTTTTT
>NQII01003558.1:0-13077 GCA_002778355.1 Clitarchus hookeri
TCATTATGATGCCAAATAAACTTTGGGGTGCTTGCTCTTTCACGTAGTAAAAAACACTCTACGATGTAGAACTTCACGTGTAGGAAAGCGCCGACGGTATTCTTCAACAGAAGCAGGCGCATTACCATCGTAGAAGCCGTAAACATTACATATCTGCGTATTTCTCGTGCAAATTAATGTATGGCATTTTTAGGAAACAATTATACGTTCAAGTATCACTTCTGCATGATACAACACGCAACCAACAAATGACCATCAAGCAATGCAGTGGGATGGGAATGGAGGGACGTATTGGGTTCCACATGGCGCAGAGTTACTAATGAGTTCTAGAAGGAACGGAAATAATTACGCGTCAATTTCAAAACACATGTAACACATGTACGTTAAAGTAACTCTATGTTGTAAACCATTTGGGATAAAGCTGGGGAGTACTTGTACGGGGACTGGATTTTATTCGCGCAGAATTTGCCTTTTTCCTGGGGATTCTGATATTTATGTTTAGGTTTTATTGGTACGTTACTAACGTATCCTTCATTTCGTAATTAATTTAACGACATACTGAAGTGTTGCGTGATTCTTTTTACGATCTGTCCAATTTTTCTTCAGGATAATCCTCTAGGCACTAAATTAACCATCGTCCACTTCATCTTGGAATTAAGTTTCTTGTCCGTGGCTTCATTAGTAAATATAAATTTTGGAAGAACTTTAAGATTTCCAATTAACCATTTGCACAAATCGAGGTGAAGAGCACTGTCCCCTATGCGAAGACGTTGCACAAGCTGTTATTGAAAAATGTACAAGCCTTCATCATGCACTGTTCTCCATATATGTGTCCGTGATGTTATGTAGCACCTTCGTATCTCGTATCGTGAACTTGAGCATCCGTAGGTACTCTCCTTACAACACAAGGATGGCACATAAATGGAAGGTGGGATCTAGATTCCTGTGTCGAGTAGGTGTTTCCTACTGAAAGCATAAATTATGGACGTTCACCTGTTTTAATTATTATAAAAAGGCGTATATATAAATAAAAATATATATGGTACTCTTAAGGTGATGTTGGTAATTTTTTTAGTTATCAACACAACAATATAGTTAGAAAATTATATTATTCAGGGGAGGTAATTGAGGAAAGAAATAACACAATAAATAACACAATAGCAAAAACTTTATAACAAAAGTCATATTAATTGTTTCTACCCTGCCATAACAGATAAACAAAAAATACATATATTCAATTTTCTCTTTTCTGTTTTTGAAGACATTTTTTCTTTTTTATGGTGAGTATAAGACATGTTATAATCTATTTTTGTTAAATTACGACACAGCACGGCAATGACTACATATCATCGGGTACCCGCGATCGCTTCTTTTAAAATTATGCCTCACAGCAATTTTTTTTAATATATAATTTCTTTTTTTTTTTAAGAATTTGAAAAAATATAACAATTTTGTAGTTGAACAATTCCAATAAAATGAATGAATTGTCGAACAAAGACGTTGTGTCAGAAGACAGAAAGATCGGAGCACTCCCGAGCGCATGCAGCAGGTAATATAATAATTTAGAGGTTACTCGGACGACGAAAACATTACAGACGTTACTGTGGTGCTGGCCAAAGAAGTGGAATTATGGTCAAAAGGACAACTCACGATGTGCTGTGCGTTTCACATCCCAAGAAGGATGAAAATGTTGGCCACGAGGTAAAGCCATCAAGCGAACCGCTATGCAAAAAAAAAAAAGTTAAAAGCTTGAAAAAGGATCGTAAACACAAAATACGATCACGTCAGAAAAAAAAAATATTCGCAAACAAAATTACCCAAAACGGCGGTAAAACACTATTTCATCACAAGAATGAAGAAAGATTACACAAGATAATTAAGTAAGCTGACTACATGCGGTGTGGCAAGAATGCGAAGAAGATAGAAGTTTTTTTTACTAACTACCCTATTACTAAGTGTTAAGTGTTGTCCAGGGGTAGATCTGAACTGTGTTGTGTCTCAGGGCTATCCCCGATACGCCTACATTAGAGGGAATTTAGGAAAGGAGGCGTGCATCGCGGCAAAGAGGGATAAAGCAGCCATGGCCAGTTATGGAAGTAACCTAAGCGGAAACCTATATACATCAAGGTATGATCCGGACTTCATGGTCTCGTGCGACTAATCGATACAGAACTCGAAAGTCGAATAAGACATATAATAATTTACAAATGACGTTTTTCATTTTACTAACTGAAAGTAAGAATTTTACAATATTATGTACGTAAATAATTGATACACATTAAGAAAATTATTTTTTAACAAAAGCATAAAAATATATGAGATAAATTTACAAATATTACATAATTTTTAAATAACAAAGTTAGTTTTGAAACTTCAAAATTGAATAAACAAAATAATTAAGCATAACTAGAGTACGTTCAAATCGGCAAAAAAATTATTTGGTAAAATACTAAATAAATAAGACAGAAGTTAACAGAATTACAATGACATGAAACAAGTGCCATCACAACTGGCACAGTAAAACGTCGCGTCGATACGTACTAGTTGTTGGGCAACGCAGAACCATGACAAGAATGCCTTAGTAGTGCTGCACATCATACCGACGGCCTCATTATGATGCCAAATAAACTTTGGGGTGCTTGCTCTTTCACGTAGTAAAAAACACTCTACGATGTAGAACTTCACGTGTAGGAAAGCGCCGACGGTATTCTTCAACATAAGCAGGCGCATTACCATCGTAGAAACCGCAAACATGACATATCTGCGTATTTCGCGTGCAAATTAATGTATGGCATTTTTAGGAAACGATTATACGTTCAAGTAGGACGACTGTATCACTTCTGCATGATACAACACGCAACCAACAACTGACCATCAAGCAATGCAGCGCGATGGGAAGGGAGGGACGTATTGGGTTCCACATGGCGCAGAGTTACTAATGAGGGCTAGAAAGACCGGAAATTATTACGCGTCAATTTCAAAACACACGTAACACATGTACGTTAAAGTAACTCTATGTTGTAAACCATTTGGGATACGACATATATATATGAACTTTTTTGCTTAAAATTACATTTCCTTTCACTGCATGGAATAATAACGTTTCTTTTTAGGACACCCTGAATACAGAAAAAAAAATCAACTTTATTAGCAATGCACTTATAAACATACACTCGCATTACGTCAAGACATAAAATTGTTCTCCGTATTTCGCTGGCAACTTAATTGCTAGTCTGCATACCAGAGTGTCTGGTAACGTATATGTAGCTAACAAGCAGTGCATTTTCTAAAGGTTGATTTCACTCGTGGTCAGACTTTAACACTAGATAACACTGACTTATACATAACACTTATTCAAATTATCCACACGTTAGACAACATGAATAAATTGACTTACATTTGAAAATTATCGCATATGTATGCTGGCGTTAAAACAGAGTTAAAACTGTTCCCCAGACGACGTCATGCGAATCTATCAGACTTTTGTTAGACTGTTAGTTCAAGCTGCGCTATGCTGAAATCATAATACTCTATGCTTTTTAGGGTTGTGGTGGAGTAGAGTTGGTGCCGCTTCTAGCAAGAAGAAGAACTGCCGCTAATGGAGAAAGACACCCTCTTTCGACCACCGATGTCACGAAAGCCAGAAACGATCCAAGGTAAGCCACCGAAGCAACTTGAGAAACAATCTCCCGTATTGAATATATTTTCTCGTCGTACAACTGTTAATTATTAAGTCTATTTTAACTCAAGCATAAAACACTTAGTTGCTTATGTATAATTATTACGATAGTAATTACGTAGTAAACAATTGCGAGTAATTATATAAAATATAAAACGCCTGTGACTCATCGCATGTTTAGCAAACAACCTAACGCGTCATATATGGGGTGTTTTGTCAAAGGTTTGATTCCAAAACAGTGAAGAAAATGCGAATGGACTATATCGGCTGGACTGCCGGTTAGCGAACAGATTACCAAGCGCTGATTGGTGAATGGCATTCCAACATGTTGCTGGACAGTGAAGCCACTTTACTGGTGTGTGTGGCTGTTTTTCACGGTATAAACTATCATTTCGCGTCTGTATTCTTAAGCATTCTGTGGTGAAACTGTGCATTGAAAGCTTTTCCTCCCGGATGCGACTAAAGTGTGTTACACTAACTCAGTCTGTTGCTATAGTGCAGGCAAAAAAATCATGCTACGTGTTTTCCTAAGCTTGTTTGCATTTCTCGACTAAAATAAAAGTTTCAACAAGAACTTTAAATAGTAATTTATGGTTAACGATTAAAATTTTTATTGCGCTACAGAATAGTGGTAGTCTATTAAGTATGAAAGAAAGAAAACTGTGCGGGGATAGCAAATTTACGAAATATTAACACACGATTGTAAAACGCGTAAGACGGGAAAAGGAACAGCATTGTGCAAATCTGCGTTTTAATTGGAAAAGGGCTTTACAAGGCGTAAAATAATATGGGTGGATATGGGGTATGACAGTCTGTTATTAAGCTCGATAAATTGTATTTTGTGCTGGCCCACTAATGTTAGTTAGGAACTAGGTCACTATAAAGACTGGATATAATCATCCGAGATTTTTGGTCATTCTGACGTTCACTTCAGTACACGTCTAGTAGCGTAGTTTACATTCTTTCTAACTTTTCCAAGGGGTGTGGTAAGCATATGAATCTGGCAACTACTTTACTTTTGAATTAATCTTTTCCAGTTCTTATCTTATTATAAACTGGCGTTTAAATTAAAATCCTCCCTCTTATTCCTTAATATAAAATGGAAATTCGTTACGAAAATTCACCGTTCCTGGCGATCCATCTAAAAGAAACCACGAATGATATTGACAAGCGACCTTGAACAAGCAAATACGCCATCTTTCATCTACGGATTGTGCAGACAATAAGGCCTTCCTTTTAAAATTCCTCGAAATAAATGTTTTTTTGTATAGTTGTATTCTGGATCTTGATTTGCATTGTCGCTTAGTGATCAGAAACTATTTATCACAGTAATATGGTGTGACTTGGTAACATCATAGCCGCTAAAATTCCCTACGTTTCAAAAATAATTTTATGAAAAACGACTTACGTGACTATTGATCCCCCCAATTTCCTTCAAAGAGTACCTCAAAAACTATTTGTTGAGTCTGCTCGCATTCTCACTGTGCCATGTATTTACTTTACAGTCTATACAAAACATTACTCTTTATTTTAAAAAACGAAAGAAAATACTGTAGATTATTGATATTCGTGAATATCATACATGTGCAAACCAAAATTGCTATATTAATAGAGGAAATAAAAAAAAATCAATTAAATATGTTAACTATGCAGGTAGAAGATTGATCAATAGGCTGTTGACCAGTAGAAACTTAAAAAAATAGACTCCGTAAATCCCTGGACATTAAATCATTTTATGGTGAAAATGAATTTCTGTGCCATAGTTATAGACGAAAAACATTTTAAGTACTGGACCCCTTATTCGTATTAAATGTATCTGTGTCATTATTTCACGTTATTTTTTGCTTAATTATCACAACACTGTTGTATTTTCTCAAATTGCATTTTATTTCACAATGATCTATTATAAGCTTAATAATTTTAAATACAAGTGGTTTGTATTTGTGCTGTGCTATGTATATATTATACCTCGTTCTTGTTTCCTCTCGTGTTTATACTATTTGTGTTGTAATTGTTTATTTGTATTGTTATGATGAGTTTTACAGCATGTAATACAGAACAATAAGTAATGCAATATATTTATGTATAAGAGCGTAAACATAGCCATATATACGTTTTTAACAAAAGTTATTATAGTTAAGTAACTTCCAATGGAGCACTGCACCCAATTGTACAACACGTAGAGTTCCTTAAAAAGTACTACATACATTACCAAAATTTTCAGACAGAACAATATAAGTTGCATATGAATGAAGAAAACACGCACTCTGTAAAATTGAAAATATTTTACTAGAGTTGATTTATTTAAATGTTTTAAAAATAATATAAAATGGGTCTATTTTTAATGAAAAATTAAGCTTATTTATATGTTAGATGCTTTAGTAAGCATATTTTGCAAATTCACTACTCCCTCCCCTCTTCACGACACCCGGCTCATTTCTTAAGCAAGGCCGTGGTACTCTGTACGTGTTAACACGTTACGTATAATGTTAAGCAATATTATCAATAACTGATTTAATGGACATCCACTTCAGTTATAAAATGATAATTTAGTGCCTAGATTAAATTACCACAATATTTGTAAATATTATTAGTAATTTTTATCACATACAGTTAGAATAATTATTATGATGGTCTTGCTTGATGGATAGGGGTTGCAAAATTTACTTTATAAAGCATTACGAATAAAAATACGCTTAAATTTTAATTAAAAACTAAATTGTATTAATATTTGTTACAAATATTTAAAAAACTTAATTATAGAAAAATATTTTTCATTGTTACAAAACTATGCATTTTTATTTTACATCGTAGTTTTCTGTCAATTGTGGAAACGATCGTAATTCTTTTTAAAGAATTCTGCGTGCTGTAGTCAGGTGCAGTGCTCCATTGGAAGTCACTCTACTTCTCTCTTAAAGACTTAGGGAATCAATACCACTTCAGGTACCTTGCTATTTGAGTGCTTACATAATTGGTATATGAAACATTTTTATACGCAAAAGTCAATACAGGTTAATTATTAAAAATTTATAATTTTTGATTATGATAAACGAAAACGTAATAACATTGAATTTTCTATTTAAATGTCAAAAGTTTATATATTTAGAAAAGTTAGAAGTTTTGAGGTTTGAAACACACAACATTTAGCACGACAGTCACTCAGTTTATCATTTGAGCTACCACGCATTTCGAATATTCGTCCATGTCATATAGAGTTAATCAACACTGCGATCACTGTCTTGTTTCCCAGAGTTTACTTTAAGTATTTTCAATAACATTTAAATACCGGCACACTATACATGTGTAACTATAATAACGCAGTATCTTATTTGACAGAGTCTTGAATTAGACGGTCTCCATTTACTCCCTCCTGAGTTCTGCAAACAAATTGCGCATTTCGTTAAAATAAATTTAAACATCCGAAAGCCCGCAACTGTGCTATTCGCACAGTTTGGCTCAAAACAATCCAAATTATGAGCAAAAAAGCATTGTAACAAAGTGACACTGCCAAACTATCCTTGTTTCTCCAAATATTTACTTGCGATAGAAACAGCTAAAAGTAGGAACTGTAATTTGATCGATTACTCCTGGCACGCTGTCTGCCGCACGCTTGACCAAAAATGGTGAACGATTACACCCAGTCTAAATGTAAATGTAACTGTAGCATTTGGTTGCTGATGGTTCAGATAATTTTTTTACACTGTAACTCAACAAGAAAATGTTCCCCAACACCTTTCTTCTGTAACGTTTTAATCTTAGAATTGTGTGAAATATTTCTTTAAGTTTTGTCGAACCTTTGTGTTATGCATTATATATTTAAAAAAGGAACGTTTCCAACAGAAACATTTCTACTTACCTTTGTATTGTTAAATGTACAATAGAAGTGTGGTTATTCTCTGTTTCATAAAACTTCCGCAAATTTTGACATACGTTGTGACGAATCTAAACAGCTTGTAAAAAATAAACGTCCCCATTTGCAAAGTACTCTGTTAGCTGATGGTTATTATGTTGGCGATCTTTGCGATATTTATGGTAGAAAATAGTAACTACAATTAAAAATTATAATTTAGAAATTTAATGATATTTACAACATTTATGTTTTAAATTATGCTCTTAGAACAATGTACAAATTTTTTGAGATATAGAGCAAATGCTTTAGAAAAATTTAGAAATATAATGGTAGAGTATACGAACATTGCGGTTATGTAAAACGTCTTCACCCGCCCGGTGAATGCCATTGCCTTTGAGCTCTCTTCCCTCATAGTTTATATACAGTATATGCGAGAATTCATTGTTTGTGGTGTCAGAATGTTATGTATGCAGTTAATTATTTTTGTATTTGCGTATTTCATGTAGGTGTCTTTTTAGAACAGTCGCCTAAGTGAAATGCACAACTGACACGTGTCTGCGGCTTCGTAATAGGATTTGTTTTGTGTTGGTGTCCATTTCCCTTGACCATCGCGAAACGCGAAAGANACTGACACGTGTCTGCGGCTTCGTAATAGGATTTGTTTTGTGTTGGTGTCCATTTCCCTTGACCATCGCGAAACGCGAAAAACAATGTGTTTACGTACGTTGTAAAGTTTAAATTTGTTGGTTTTAAAAAATAACTCAAGTGTTTTGTTTATTGGATAAGTCAGTAAATAAATTATTTCGTATCAGTGGCCAACAAAAGTGATTTTAATGATTTTTTTTACAGTATTTAAAATGTTTTCGACCTTTAAAAAAACTTTTATTTGCAGTAATTTATTTAACTTAAAATTTAACGATTTTTACTTGTGAAAAATTTGCTGAAAATTAGTACATTGTGCATTTCGAACCTTGGTATTAACAGTGATGTTTTTATCTCGTTTTGTTCTTGCTTGAGGTTTTGAAATGTACGTGGCGTAAAGAAACGCCATTTTAATGTATTCCACGATATAAAAAATTCCAACAATTTTTATATGCTAGTTTAACTTTATAAAAAAAATTCAGTGTTTCTTGCATCAGTACGAACGACACGTTTATGGCCTTTAGTTCTTTCGATGAAGTTGCAAATTTTGAGTTATAGTAATTTGAATGTTATTTCCGTAGGAACGACGAACAACATTTTCCACTGCATCCTCAAAACAATGCAAGTTCAAATTGTCACACTCTCATAAGAATAATCGCAAAAAAAAAAAAAAAAAATTAAAAAAATCACGTCACACGAAAGACAATTAACTAGAGTTCCCCACCCGACCAATAAAATAAACAGAACCATAACTAGTATATTACGTGGTCATAACAAAAACAAAACGGGTGGAAATGGCAACCCGCTATATTATCCTAAGTACTGGGCTGAAATTGTGAAGTCTTTTAATATCTGCCAATGGATTTGTAGAGTTTGTTTACAAAGATCGTTTTCTTCACCAACAGAACAGCTGTGGCGGAGGGATACATTGTGACCGCACTTCTTTTCGAGAACTGTCAAAATTTACTTAAGTTACATTAAACGGAGAATATTAAGTTACCTAACTGGTAAGGATACTGNTTTTCGAGAACTGTCAAAATTTACTTAAGTTACATTAAACGGAGAATATTAAGTTACCTAACTGGTAAGGATACTGTAATTCAGTGCCAAAATATCATGGTGTAGGTTTAATCTTCAACATACTCCTCTTCCCTATATAAATGATAATTTTGAGCAATGGGGAAAAACTACAAGGGACAATCCCTGAGAGGATAAGAAACAAAAAACGTCTAATGGATATTGGTCCTTATGTGCATGGGTTCCTCGCTAGAGGTCGGTACTGTTCCCCATAATGGCGGAATGCTCATTTATCAGGAACACGAGGCGTCCACTCCGCTGTTGTTGCCGACTCACCCTCGAGTGGACGTGTATAGTGTAGGAACGATGGCCCGGTATTCCAATTGAGAACAGGCCAACATGGTCTTTACGGACAGGCAAATGGTAATATGGGCGGGACGAAGCACGGCTGTACCGGGGAAAGTATCACCGCCGACAGCAACCAAGCCATAAAATATTTGCAACAGTGTTTCGCTGGTTGTGTGACACAGGCTCGTTTATGGGAATGGCTATACACGAAGGACGGTTGCGCCAGGTACGTACACCGGCCTAGGAGAAACATGTGATCGATACCGTGGAAGATGACCCCGGTATCAGCATNGGTTGCGCCAGGTACGTACACCGGCCTAGGAGAAACATGTGATCGATACCGTGGAAGATGACCCCGGTATCAGCATCAGGCATGGGGTAAGCCAGACTACTTTGTGGAACATTCTTCACGACAACCACTACTACCCATGTCACTTGCAATGTGTGCAGGGCTTATTGCCGATGGACTTTCTTCCATGGGAACGGTTTGGTCGCTGGTTTGTTGCANCTTGCAATGTGTGCAGGGCTTATTGCCGATGGACTTTCTTCCATGGGAACGGTTTGGTCGCTGGTTTGTTGCACATACCATCACAATGTTGGGATTTTGGTCATTCATACTAATCAAAGATGAGACCATCTTTACGAACGGTGATATCGTCAACCTCCACAACACCCATCTGTGGGCTNATTCATACTAATCAAAGATGAGACCATCTTTACGAACGGTGATATCGTCAACCTCCACAACACCCATCTGTGGGCTACACAGAATCCCCGTGGTATGGTGGTAGTGAACCATCAGCACCGGTAAAGCTTCAATGTGTGGGCGGGGATTATTGGCCACCACCTCGTGGGACCAGTCGTATTTCTACAACGCCTCACAGGCGAGGCATATCTGCTCTTGCTGCAGGTGAACCTGTCTCCCTTGCTGGAAGAGGTGCCTTTGGTGGTACGAAGGGTTATGTGCCTGCTACATGATGGTGCTCCAGCCCAATTCCACATTACCGTACGGATGCATGTCGACGTTTTCCCCGGTCGATGGATCGGACGAGGTGGTCCAGCTGCATGGTCCATCCGGTTGTTGGACCTCAACCATTTATATTTCTATCTGCGGGGGCACCTGAAAGGTTTCGTGTATGCAGAGCCCATCACGGGCGTGCAGTCACTGGAACAACGCATTCATGCTGCATGTGATGCCATTCGGATGTAGGATGGCACATGTGCAGCAGTCGCTGCTGCGACGCGTACGTGCATGCTTAGAGGTCCGTGGGGACCACTCCGAGCACCTCATCTAACGGTGGCCTCGTGACAGCATGTCGCACACGGCATTGCACTGTACAGGAATGATGAATGAATTAATAGTCTCCAGCATAGAAACCATCCATTTCCCTACATATATATACGTATGATATTTTTGCTCCTTAACCTCTCAGGGATCGTTTCCTGCAGTTTGTCCCCATTGCTCAAAAAAATCCTGTATAAACTGCTGCATATATTATCTTCCATTGTTTGAAGCAGTGCTGCAAGTCATCAACTGTCACCTTCTACTCGCACCTCTCCGTCAAGCTGAAAATCTGTACCTTCCAGTACACTTTTCACTTTGGAGAACAGACTGAAGTCACACGGTGCCAATATATTGGTGAATATTGTGGATACTCTTGCATAGGGATGCGTTCGTTTGCTAAATAAAAACTGCACACATTATTGTTATATTCAGCTGATCATACAAAACTTCTCTTACCGACTATTTGTCCGTGTTCATAATTTCTGAAATCATTCAAATTCTAAGACGTCAGCACAATTTCATTAATTATTTTGACGTTACTGAGCGGTAAGAAAGTTCATCATATCCCACCTCCCTTCGAACTTCACAAAATCGCTTGTGCCATCCAAACACTCACGTACGTGATGTGTCATTATCGCAATGCAAATAATTTAATAGTTTCAAACATTCTATTCGAGATGTTTTTATATCACAAAATATTTCATGGTCGTGTGCTACTCGAGTTTTATGCCAATAATGATCCTTGCAACGCTGCTTTCTCTTTCACCAAAACCCATAGGCAAACGAAACAATAGTGAAAGACGGGCGGAGTGTTATTTACTCCAGAGGCATCAATGACACATACTCTACACCCATTTCACTAACCACTAAGTGTACATTCTCGAAAGTGACCAGACCCGTTACTTAATAGCAACACCCAGTACTGTACAAAATGTATATAGAACGTTATAAAGTTCGTTTAGGGCACATAGGAACTCGAGAAAATTTGGCCATGTATTATTTAACATGTTTTATATTTGTGTTATGTTACGTTTATAAATAGTTAAAACATATCTATAATATCATTTAACAATATGTTTTAGGAAGTCGGTCAATTTTACCTGTATCTACGAGGTGCTGCATTCTGATCTGTTATGGAATCTGCATTTTTAGTTCATTGTTATATGTAAAGGATTTGCCACTCAACATCCCTGGTTGATTATTTGGGGTCGCTGGCCCAAGTCAAACTTCTGGCAAGGCATTTGCAGCCAGAATTATGTTAATTTAGTCAAAAAATTTTATCCTTGAGATTTTGTTTGCTTGTTGGCTTTTCATGCTGACTAGAGTGCTAAAATCAGTCAAAAACATTTTGAGAGACTGTAATCATAAAATGCTAATAAAAATTAATTTTTTTATGAAAATGTTATGCTATATTTGTTATTATGCTATTTTAGTTGATAGTTAAAAAAGTTAATATAATTCCTGGGATGTTTCCATTTTTCAGAAGGTGGGCTGTGCATCCACAGTCTAGCAAAGAATACATTCACGATTTGGGGCGCCAAATTGTAACTAAGCAGCAGCAGTTAGAGGTGAGTTGCATTAGTTTAAAGAATTTGTCTAGATTTAAGCAAGGTATTCGCTGTGGTGATAGGGTGTCTTATGTGGAACGGAATATTTTAGTTGGTTTCTCACCTAAAGAGCAGTAGTTCACATATCCTGAAATTATTTCATGCAACCGTTTTAGGCCAAGAATTGAAAGTTGGGAGGTTTTGATTGGGTAAAATTGGTGAGGATGAAATGGGATGAAGATGGAGCAACGGTGGAATGCAAGGGCGAGGGAAATAATAGAAAACCCGCTGGTCAAGGGCAACATCATAAACTTTTTACGTTTTACGCATGCAAAACTCTGGGTGTCCTCAACGGGAATTGAATTTGTTTCGTCTTAGCAGAAGTCGAGTAGTCTGACCACTTCACCGCCACGGGCTCCCTTTTAGGCCAAGAGAAGTTCACAAACTTCAAGTAACTGAGATCAAGTAGCATTCAACTATGTGATTTCCAATCATCTAATTTATACCAATTTGTTTTAGATCCTTGAGCCTTCAAGCCAGAAGGGATTAATTAATATGTGTGCGCTTGTTCTGATTTATTTTCTTATTGAGTCTTCTGAGGGGAAAGTTAATTTCACATACCAAACCTTATTTGCCTACAACTATACTTTACTGTACCTCCTGTTGCCAATGTGAAGTGATCTCGGGATATATATCTCCCCCCCCCCCC